>CM031234.1:627194861-627339861 GCA_018340775.1 Taxus wallichiana var. yunnanensis
ATGTTTTTGTGTTAGTTTTTAATTTATTTTTAGCTAAATGCAATAATTTCTATTTTATATACATCATTTTTAAAAAATATTATTTTATAAATAAAATAAGCACCGTAAAATATATTATTATACTATGTGAATTATATTTATAATATTAATTATAATATTTTATATGGAAGTTCATCTCAACATTGAATAAGTGTATTTGAAATAATATTAATTTTATAATGTCTTTGTCACATTATATTTATTGTGTCATATGCTTTGTCACATTATAGATGACCATATTGTGATATGCTTTGTGCATCGAAGCAGAGGCGCTTTATAAATTATTGTTTTCCTTGCATTTCAATATTATATTTTATACAAGTGGCTTTTGAATTAGACAAAAATTCAAATGCTTCCAATGTTTTAAGATGGTATTCATGTTGATGATGATCAATCACAACTCAAAATTTATTTTAGAAAGTATGAAATAATTGTTTCATTAACGATGCAAAATTGCATGTAATAATTTTTAGGATGGGAAGGAGGCCCAAATTGTAGAGCATGATTGATCTTCCTGTCCAAGAGATAACAGAGGAAAAGAGTCAGTTTTCGTACGATGACCTAGAATGGACACCAATTATGGATGAGTCGAACGTCGACATTTGTGTCGCCATACAGCTCGTAAGGCTACAAGCATTTCTAAAGGGAAAGGTTCTAACAAAAATTTTGAGACTACATTCACCCGCACAAATCACAAGTCAACAAATATAGAAAATCCTAAACCACATACAACCAAGTCATATACTAGGTTCGGATATTTTATAACAATTTTTTTGTTCTTTTTATAAACATTTTTATAGCATTTGATGTTACCATTTTTAATTGCATCTACTAGTGTTCATATGGTCCAGACAACAATAGAAATAAGCCGACAACAGGTGAAAAAGTGAGTAGGTGTATAATTAAAAGGGGTTGCCAATGTCAAATGTTTCAATGTGAAGGATTTTTATGGGAGGCCGATAAAGGGCCATAATTTTATACAACAATTTGTTTCATTGTGATGTAAACGGTGAGTGTCGTCTCTGGCAGAACGAAAATACCATTAACAATCCTCATGTAAATGTTGCCTAGTTCTTATCAAATGAATGTAAAACTTATATTGAGATTCTTTTGTTGATGGGTGTCACCATGGAAACGATGTATGATAAAAATATAGAGGATCCATCCAACCTAGGTATATCGAGCAAGAGGGATGAATACTTGACAAGAAAGGACGTGGTGAACGCATGGAAAAGAGTTTTCTCCAGAAGGTCTCAAAAGCACGTTGATGATGCCATGAGCATGAACTTATGACATGTTGAGGATAGAGACATTTTTTCTACTATCAATGCCCAAATGGAACCATTGTTCCATTCATTATGGGGTTGTAAACACCATGGATGTGCGAGAGAATGGTTCAATGTTTGCACAATTCCATAATCTTCATGGACTTGACATTTACTATGAACAAATACAACGTAAGCAATTAGAATGAATTTTGAAAAATGTGTGATTTATGTATCATTAATAATTTTCCCTTTCTGTTATATTAAACTCCATGATAACATTTGATGTCATATTCCTTGAGTACCAATTATACACATTGTTTTTTTCTATGACCAAGAGGTCAGGGGTGCCCATAAGCATGGGTCATTTCTTAGAGGAATAAGATTGAATACATTTATGGGTGGTTGGTGGAAGACCGAAATTAGGAAAACGCCTCTTCGTAGACTCGGCAGATCAATGCGCTCATTACGGATGATGCATTAGCTGAAATCCAAGCCATCAAGTGTGTTTTTGGTTGTCATGTATTGTTATGCCTATGGCACGTGCGTAGGGCATGGTTTAAAAATGTGCACAGTATTGTAGCAAGGAGTCCAGGTGGAAGATTTTTTATAGACTAGGTACCATCATGTATGGTTCCAGAATGCATCACGAGCACACATTTTGAATCATTCAAGAATTTTTCAATGAATTCAAAAAGAGACTAAGTTCCTCGAGTACTTCAAGAATACATGGTGCGAGAGTGAAGAATGTATTGGTGAGTGCGATCCTTTGTGTGTTTCCTTATTAATTACCATATAGAATAATTATTGGCTTATATTTTCACTGATTTTCAATCCGTGTCACTTGATAGCAATGTGGGCAAAAGTTTTTAGAAACTTCTCCCATGAAAATTAGGAAACAAATGCATCCATCGAATCCTACCATTATTTTCTGAAGACTAGATACTTGTGTGATAGAAAAAAAAATGTACTCGCCGATGGACTATTTTTTCTACACACTTGTGTACAAGGTGGAGCCATTTTACAAACACAAGAGGAAGTTACAACAATCTGGCTTCTTAACAAATTTCAAAAAAGAAAGACAAATATTGACAGTGGTTGAGAGAGCAAAGAGAATTCTTGATATAGATTATCTTACAAATACGCCTAATTGCAATCAATTGTCGGTGAAGAGTCAAACACCTAGAAGCACATGGTATTTGGTAAGGCATTGCAGAGCCTTAGACATATGTGAATGTGCTTGGGCTATCATAGGAAACATATGTAAGCATGTGTTGAAGGTGTTGGAACTTCACAAGCGATATGTGTCGATGTCATCATATCAAGCACCAAAAGTATAGGTAATTCAATTTCATCATATGTTACTGATGTAGATTGCTAAGCGTGGGTCGTAACGAAATAAGCATCGTGTTGAAATTTTTTTCCATTCACGTGAAGGAGCCAATACTTATGAAGAGACAAGCACCGTAAATGAAGACACGTTCCGAGATGGGCTCTCCTCATCATATCCAAAGACTAGAAGTGGAAGGTAAGTCATTGTCATTGTATGTGGCAAGTAGTGATATAGATTGTTAAGCATAAGTCATAACAAAATAAGCATCATGTTGAAATTGTTTTCCTTTCACATGTAGGATCCAATACCTATGCGGAGATAAGCATGGTAAATGATGACATGTTATGGGATGGCCCCTCCTCGCCACCTCAACAATCACTAGTAGTTGATGGTTAGTTGTTAATGCCTTTAATCAATTAATTGATGTCAATGATAATGTTCATCATGCATATTTATGATTAGGTGACAATGTGTATTCATGTGTAGGCAACAATGTGCATTCTCAATCAAATGTTACAAATGGGTGTTGTAGCCAAAATATTCCCCATGTCCACCGAACGACAAGTGACATGCATGGATGGTATGAGGTTATTTTTCTATTATATAATGATATTGAAAAACCTAGTGTATAAATAAATAACTTTCTATAATGTCTTATACATCACAGGCACTCCTAAAACAGTTGGGGTTGGTGGGTTGATGATAGAAAGTGATTCAAATTTTATGGAACACACATCCAAAGAATTCTTGAAGTTAGTCTTGGATACATGATTGAGTTCAGATGAACAGAAAAAAACATTCTTTGAATGTGTTCAAAGGTTTAGAAGAGACCTAGAAGCATCAAATATGTTAGATGTTTCTTTCAAAGGAGATGTTAATGAGACAACCACCACCCACATGCATCCATGGTTTAGTGTGAGTAAAAAATGCCACCGTAGTGTGACTAAGAGGTCAATCATTGTAGAAGATTTGAAAAATTACGCTGAAGACTATGAATGCTTCCAATTTCTTGACGGCAATCGTGCAAAGAGGAGAGAAACCACACAAGTGGAACTCCGTAGGTTAAAACATTGAATTATTGGTGTGATTGTGAATTCGTAAGAAATTTTAATTGTGGATACGAAGACTAACATATTGATCATTTATTTTACAGGTGGTTCAAATGTAGATGAAACATATCCCCATCGTCACTTATCTTTCAACAATTTAGTGTCTACGCAAGGTGTGTATTGAATGTCCTTAATTTCAATACATTCATTTATTGTATGTAAGGTACAAATCCTTGGATATCTTGTCTAATATTTAATGCATTGTGTTACATATGCAATGGATATGCAGAGAGATGTATCTTACAGAATGAGCAGGTTGAGATTTGGAAAGTAAATCTATGGCATATAGAGCGGGCATATATTTTAATTGTAAACATCTAAAATTTATGTATATGAGATTGTAGATTGCGTATATTTAAAATACATAAATATGGAATGCATACAGCTGACCTACTTTTTGATGATTTTGAGAGTATTTTAAAAGTGTTTGTTGGTGTTAGCAATGCCAATGTAGAACCGCTCATGTAATATATGGATAATAGAAAATATTTTGACATACGAAATTTGATGTAATTATGATGAAATGATGTAATAAATAGTAACTAATTATCATGTGGAATGTTTATTGCTATTGTCAAAGTGCTAAAAAATAAACTTTTTTAAGCATGTTGAAAAAAACAATGTGTTTTTCAACACTATAATAAACAAACCGATGTTTTCCACAAGGTGCAAACCACGATGTTGTTCCACATTTATAAAACGATGTAATGAAAATCAAGTAATTATTAGGTAGAGAAGGGTTAATTTTTTTCAAAGTGCTGAAAAATAGAGTTTTTTTCAACACTTTGAAAAACACACTATGTTTTTCAGCAATATGAAAAACACAATTCGGTTTATAACAAGGTACAACCCATGATGTTTTTCCTCCTTATTGTATTGATGAAATCCACATAAACTATTTATTAGGTAAAGAAGAGTTGATTTTTTTCAAAGCGATGAAAAATAGAGTGTTTTTTCGATATGTTGAAAAACACACCGTATTTTTCAACACTTTGAAAGGTGAAATTTGGTTGTGGAAATGGTGCAATTAACGATGTTTTTACTCTTTCTTGTAAAGATTGAATCCACATCAACTAATTATTAGGTGGACAAGGGTTGGTTTTTTCAAAGCGATGAAAAATAGAGCGAGTTTTAAGACACGTTGAAAAACACATTGTGTTTTTCAGCACTTTGAAAAATGTAATTTGGTTCTGGACAAGGTGCAAACCACGATGCTTTTCCTCCTTGTTGTAATGATTGAATCCACATAAACTAATTATCAGTTGGAAAAGATTTTATTTTTTCAAAGTACTCAAAACAAATAGTGTGTTTTTTGATAGGTTGAAAAACACATTGTGTTTTTCAGTAATATAAAAAACGTAATTCGGTTCTGGACAAGGTGCAAACCAAGATGCATTTCCTCCTTGTTGTAAGGATTGAATCCACATCAAATAATTATTAAGTGGATCGAAATTGGTAACATCCACTTTTTTCACTTCACATCCAATCTTTTTTTTTTAATTTATGTAGTTGATTTAAATACCCGTATATTTAAATCCAACATAAACCTTAATGCAATCCATTTCCGATAACTGTCATAAACCATGTGCAGTTGTTTGAGGATAAACAGATCCTACTCAATCCCCCTCAATACTCTTTACAAGACAATACATCAGATGTATCCTTTGGTTTTCCCTTTTTAGGATATGATAATTAAGTGAAGATATCTAAGTGTCTACCTGGTTCCACCTAGGAAATTCCACAAGCATCTCACAACTTAGATCCTGGTGAAATCACGACAGTGTAATCAATAACTTACACTACCTTACGCAAGGTTTTTGAGTCATGTATGCCATGCTCGGTTCTATTACGGCACACTCGCCATTGGAATCTTTTCATCTCACCTTAATCACTTGTTTAGTTATATGGATTAGTAGTCAATGATGTTGTAAACAGCTACAAGTCTTGTGCAAGGTACAAGTCCATTAATCTACATGAAGATGCACCTCTATGTCATCCTATGATGCCTATGGGAAAGAAAGTTTCTTCGTAATGATTCACATCATTACTAGACCACTTCCCTTCCCATAACCATCATATGTTGGCATCGGGTACAAATATGTGGGGTCCATCCGCCTTTGTAACTTTAACAAGCTTGTACTTAAGCAATACCATGTCACATTATAGGGTCTTAAAAAGGAAACTCAGTATAGCTGTTAAGTGGCAGTATTCAAATAACGACTAATGTCATTAAATGGATATGACCACGTAATGGTTGCAGTGAGTTGACTTGTCAAGGGTCCTAAACTGAAACATGGTATCTTAATAAATTAAACATGATAGGTTGTTCTAGACTCCATGTCTTCTTCATCACTAATGAAGCGTATCTAGAGTCCTATCCCAAAATATCGTAGTAGGTCAAATGTAATTCCAATAATACTCATTTAGACCTATTTGATCCAGATATAGGTTAGATGACTCTTTGAATCTGTATCCCCAAACTTACTATAATTAATGATTCAATTTTGAACTACATAAAATATTGCCTCACATTATCAAGGAGTAAATAAGTGTTATCCAAAATAAGCCCATGATTATTTTTGGCTAACTCCTCCTCCTTTTCCTTTGCTGGTACTTAAAATGATTTTTTTGCATGCTTCAAGGACTCAAAATTTTCTAGGTATGTTTTCATCAGATAGAGGATTTTCTCACCTTTCCAGAAAGGTAAAAAAGCATCCTTAACTCCTTGGATTTTTTGAGTTATGGCTCGGCAGAGTTAACAGTGAAAATTTTCCTGGTAGGCCCGTGGAGGTAAGGAGGAAAATTTTCCTAGGAGTTTCAGTCAAGGAGTGCAGTTGGAAAATTTTCCAAGGAAATTGGTAGGTCGGCAGAGACAGGAGAAAAATTTTCCACTTAGCCCTTTTGGGCAAAAGGGTTAAATTCGAGAATTGGCCCGCAAATCCAAAGAAAGGAAAATGGCCAAGGTTTCACATCCAATAGAAAGGTGCCATGTGTCTAGTCCACGTCGAACGCCAGCCTCGGGGTCGGAAAAAGTTAAGTTTTTTACCTTTTTGGTCAAAAAGGTTGAAGGCAAGAAATGAGCCTGCGATCCCATCGAATTGGGAAGCACCACGTGTCATTGGAGGAGCGGGGTATGGATAATTTTTGGGAAATTTTCCAAATTTGAAAAAGAGGAAAAATCAGGATTTTTCCCTGTGAACCCAATTTTGCCCTAATTTGGCCGTAGAATTTTAAAAGGTCATATCTTTCGATCCAATGGTCAAAATTCATCAAATTTGGTACCATTGGAAAGCTATCAATGCCCTCTATGCCATGGAAGCTTCAATTTTGAGTTTTGGGCAAATTTAGAGGGAGAAATTTGAAGAAATGTCTCTGCATGAGAAAAAATGTAGAACTCGACCCCCAACCACCAAAATTGATGAATTATGGCATCCGTTTCTTCTCTAGCATGGCCGAATGCATCGAAAATGGATTTGTGAGGGTTCCCTTACTATTTTAATGAATCTTGTCGGTGGTTGGAGATGTCAAATCAATTTTCCCACATTTTTTCACCTTTCTTTGTTCTGTTTGATCGATAAAAGCCAGTTTTGGCTCATTTTGTAAGGGTTGAACATTTCTTGCTCTTGTAAGCTCTTATTTTCTCCTTAGCAGGTGGATTTGAGGAGTTTTAGACCTCCCATATGGACTACAACACATTTTTTCCTTCTTGCTATTGTAATGCATCGTATCAAATCTAGAACTGACAATGCATGTTCTTGTGAATGAGTTTTTTCAATCCTCTCTTGTATTGATTTGTTTCCTTCTGATATTTCATTGCATTTGGGTAATTTGTGCATGTTTTGATGTTGCATCCTCATGATCTATGTCTATTTTGCAAAACAAGAAGTTCAGCACTCCTTTGGTGTATCACCGTTTTGTTTTTTGCTTAGTTTTGTTTCCTTTTGCATCTTTTAACTCGTGTCTCTTTGGAATCTATAGTAGGATTTAGCATTGAACCTCTGAAAATTCATGCATACATCCAAACAAAGGGGTAAGAACTAGCTTTCTCTGGATATTTTTCTCACCTTGCAAGGTCCCACACCTTGAAGAAAACTCAATGTTGTGCAATCACACAAAATGACCCAATTGGATCAGATCAAGGTCATTTTGGGGGTGTTGTAGATTTGCACTAACAATAACCATTAATGTTGTTCTTACTCCTATAAGAAATCATGCACACTACCTAATGACTCATCATTAGGGACATACCAAGTCAATCCCATTAACCCCCTTTCAAAAACACTTATACTTATTTATTAGAATCGTGTTATTTAGTTTTACTTCAACATTTATATTAGCTAGGTATAATTAATTTGTATGTGAATGTTACTCATTTTAAGTTTCTCATTTTAGTAATACTCCAATTCTCTTTAGAACTTTTGCAAAAATGCCCATACCTAGCTTAGGTTTATCTCGCATGGTTACCGCAACTCGGAAGTTTATTTATTTTTCTTGGATCCTCGTACCAATTTCCTTGACATCCAAAAATATAATCTATGCATTCCATCTATAGGAATGTCATTATCATTTATATGATTACACCATCATATCTTAATTATGGTTAATTTAAACTTACTATTTTAGAAGCATAGATCCCAAACCTTCACAGTGGATCTAATGATAAGTACTCAAGGTGAGCACAATCTGCATGTTCCTAACAACAATTTCATCATTTGCATTAGGCATCATAACCATGGTTTCATAGAATATTAGTATTCAAGGATTTAATCTCCCATATAGTTCTTCACCAACTATATCCCATATCCTATGGGTCCTTTTAGTATTTAAGTTTAATCTGATTAATAATGAATTGTCTTCATTACATATTGATAATTGGAGTAAAACTTCATCATTAATGTTCATCACATCATATTTTGGATGATGGTAAATTTGATAGATCTTATACTTCATTTCTCCACTTCATGGATTGACAGTTTGCTTAGGTGTCAAAGAACATCCTTGTTCTATTCTTATTTATTATTTCACCTTGCAGTATTATGTTGAGCTTCTTGTCATGTTACGAGAGTTGGGTTAGTTTTACATAATAATTCAACTTAGTTCCCTTAAAGGTTTGAGTGCTGCCCAAAAGGAACATCAATTAAGTTTCAAAGACTTAATCCTTATATGTTGAACTTTATCTTATCATCCAGAAATTTCATCATCTTATTTTACCTCTAGTATAGTTACTCAAACTTTACTAGAAGAAACTCCCATAAATATGTATACATATGTATATACATCTAGATTCATACCTAGATGATTTCTCATCTACCAAGCATTAGACCTTTAACTTGACTTGTGAGAAATCACAACCTCTTGCTAACAATACTTTTAATTTTCCATCAAGTTAATCTGTTTAGATAAAATGAATACTTCAACATTTGTCCATAATGTATTCCATTAACCTATCAATTATATTATTGATTCTTAACTTCCCATTTCAATCATTGAAATTACTAGGTTCAACTAGTCCATAAGGTAGTTAATATATTATTGAATCAAAGAGTTATAATAGCCCTTCCATACGATCATCCAATGGTTAAATTTTTCATAAAATATCACAAGCATTTAGCTATATTTATACCAATATTAATACAACATAGTAGAAATTGTTACAGAGACTGCAGAATGATATCAACAGTATTTCAATGATATGTAGCAAGGATCTATTGATCAAAATATCGAATCGTTTCCATGTTACAATATATCACACCTTTACTCAGTAGATTTTCACAAGTAAACCCTTACTCGCCACCATCAAGTGACTTCTTAATCATAAATAAGAATATCTCTTTTAACAAATTTGTCTGCAAACCTTATCCTGTAAAAGTAAGCAGATAGTTTAATTAGATAACCGAGACGTTTCTTTACTTCAGGCTTGTTATCTTCTCTCATTTTCCAAAGCAATGGTTAGGCAAGGTCACTTCATCAACTAGGAAAGAAAATTCTTTATTCTCGCTCATCAATTTATGTCATTAAATATTATAATGAATATATACCGCAATAATAATCGCATTCTTACAATTTAAACATGTATTGCAACAAACATCATACTTTAATAACTTGATTTGCACTTATTAAGTACACTCCTTTTACCTTCTTAAGTATTCCTCAATGACAGAGTCTCATTAGCACTTCACATAAATAAGTTAAAGTAAAACCGGATAAATATATTCATGTCCAATAATGACCATCAACTAATCAATACAACATATTATTATAAATACAACCGAATCCCACAGAAGTTAAATAGAAGTATCAAACTCTTATCAATCACGGTATGAATTTATATCATCCCATTCATAACTAGAAGTTGTTGCAACTATTGTTGTTGCTCAAGCAATTCAAACAAGTATTAACCTTGGACACACACAAGGTAATCCATGCTACGCAAATGAAACCAACCAGCTTCAACAATACTAAAATATCCGTCAAATAAGTCTAGGTCTAAACACTGCATTCTTATTGCTTTAATTCCATGAATTTTATATGTCACAACTTCCTAAAACAACATACCTGTATTAACCATTAATATCCTAAGAAGGAATGAGACTTATATATCGTAATAACTTATAAATATTAAGGAAATATAGACTTCATTGCTCATTTATATAGTCTTGATTATTCTTTAATACAACACAACACCTCGAGCTATTTCTTATTAAATTCCACCGTAGTAAAAATCTGAAAACACACCACTACATAAGCTCGATTATTCTTGTGAATAGAAGTCTAAACTTCCCTAGTTTGTCACAATGACTAGTACATACTACTCCTCAATAATGGGGATGTGATACACTTGATTTTATCATCCAACAAAGATTCAATTAGTTACATAAACTCCACATAATATAAATAATGGAATCTTCAGTAAAAATCGATTTAAATAAATGGAAACAAAACTAAGTTTTAGTTCCACTGTTGCACCTTATAAATGGAGCAACAAAACTTAAGATACATATCCAAGATGCCAACCAATCAAGACCCCTTGGTTTCAAATAAGACTTTTTCAGTCTTAAAAACATCACACGGTCCATCTCCTTTTTTTCAATTATTATCCATCACAGTCCAAGCTCCAACCGAGCTTTTCTCAAGTTTTATGACCGGTGATAGAAATATAAATAACAACTGAACCGAAAAACTTCCTAAAGGAGGAAGAAATGGTTTTCCATACCCGACATAAGATAAGTTAGGTTCAGACCTTTAAAACCTAATCCCCAAATTCATTTGCTACTTTCTGGTATCAATTTGATCTGGTTTAGACAACCACTTAAGAAAATAGCAGATGAATACATTTCTTTTATCGAGTGATCCAAAGACTCAAAGATAATCAATATTTTATTACAACAACTAAAGGAACTTTCCATATTCTAAATAAGAGAACATTCATGTTGAGCTTACAACCTACACGAGACTGAATGGTGACAAAAGAAGATATGTTCTGCAACTCAGTCATTTATTATTGTCCAACTACTATGAAACCAGGAGTAATCCCTACTACTACCCAATAACCTCTCTAAGAGTTATAGGGATCAACATATCAGCCAAGGATAACACAAAGTGTTATCAGTTCATAAAGACATAATTCAGATCGAGCAATATTGGAAAGATTTACACCCAAGTTTACTTTACGAAGAGGAAGTGATAAGGAAATACTTTCTTGCAGACCTCATAAAGGTAAATGATTAAGTTGGGTAAATCAAGTAAATCCTAAGCCATAACGGAAAAACTTGTTTCTCTAACAATCAATCGATGGAAAAATAGAAGACTATTAATAACCTATGTATCAGATAAAAACACCAACTCGTCCTAGGTGCATACCCAAATACATCTCCGTTTTCACAATTGAAATGCATAGACCAGAAGTGAAAGGAAATAGACATCAATGTCTAAAATCAAGTTTCTTACCAGATTCTTATGTCAAGATTTTTGTCATTCATTAGAAACCCAAAGCACCCAAAATTGATTGGCATAATAATAATAATAATATTTACATGAAACCCACTACTATCCTGGATCAATGTAATCAAAATAATACTTGATAAAACTACGGTCTCTCAAAACCTCTCTCTGAGTATCATTAAAAATCATAATTTATAAACATGATTTGAGCACTATAGAAGATAAAATATTATATGCCCACAATTGATAGTCATACGTTTTACCACTTTGTAGTGCCCACATTTTACACACCCAAATACAACAGTAAAATACCAGGATAATTTTTTTTGACTTACATTGCTCAATGCAAAATGCCACAAGGACTCCAAGTAGAACAACTCAACAACATATACGACACCTACATCAGTCACCAAATCACATAGACACATGACTACGCCATATACCTGTTTATACCACACTTTTCCAAATGAAAGAGTACTAGCAAAAACCCAACCACAAGACAAAAGACTCAAGGATTGGCGAACCCACAACACATCATTTCTTTAATTGCATCTTAGTTACGATTAACATTCTAAGAACATTATTGTGCAAGGATAGTTTTCTCCTTTTAATTTTTTTATCTACAAGATCTTAAGCTCATTCCACCTTTAATTTATAGTTCGATCAATTTAGGTTGGCTTCCTTTATGCATCGTGGAACTTTCCATAATTTAATTGCTTATTTGGCACAATTCAAATCACATATACATTACTTGATTATCTTGTTCTTATATTAAGAATATGCTTCTCAAACGTTTATTTAATGTTTAAAATTTACCCTTGCTACACAAGTGCAACTAACGTGATGTCAAGATGAAATCTTGGGATTAAGGAAGACATAGATTCGAAATAGTTTTTTTTTTTCCGAGAACATCCTTCGAACACGGAATAGTTATTTCGCTACCATTATCATTGTAGTACAATAACTTGCTGAATTCCAAATTTGATATATATATATATCTTCTCGAAGTTTGATCACACCGAACAATTCATATTCTTTGCAACACATGAAAATGCTTAAATGAGTTATAAGGACTCCAGATTGACCTTAATCCTAATCTCCAATCCCGTGTGTAGCATAATATAAGATGCTCTTACATCGCACTATGGTCTCATTCTTAGCATCGTCTTAAAACAAAAGAGATACGAAAGCACTTGTCTGACATCTTAAGGAAGTACATGGCTAGGAGCATTATAAGCTACACATGAACACAAGTGATCTATGTTCACGAGGATCCCATAACTTTGCATTTCACGATTCCGCATAAGAAATTTTCTTTATTCCTTAATGCCATAAAATGACATAGCAAGGGATTAAGGGACAAGATTACAATTTTCTAAGGTTCTCTAAAATCAACATCTTTCAACTCAACTTCATACGCAAGGAGTTAAATGATAGTTTTCTACCCACAAGTTAACACCCTAATCCACTAGGGTTTAGTTTAAATCCAATTTGTTTTTTTTTCACTCAGGGCTTTAATCCCTATTATAGATTTGATTTAGGTTGAAATGTATTAACCCTATAAACCCTCCGTAAAAGATCAATGCTCTATAATGTCACTAGCCAAAGATAGTACATACAGCTAAGAGGATCTATTCCTTAACAAAATTTAACGTGATAGAACCGCTATTCCACTAGCTCCATGATGTCATCTGGATCTCACAAGAAATACATTCGATGTAGAAGCTTTATTTGACTGTGTTGCTCCTATATGTCGGGTTTATGTCGATGCCACAAAACATACCTACTAAGACGTTAAACCCCTTCTCTCGGGATCTTATTTGCCTAAACCAAGATGCTCCATCGAGTGCAAAGCTTAAGTTCGTTCTACGGTCTTAAATTTCTTATGTGGTTAAAAGGGTCACACATGCAGGCAAGTTATGCACGAATATTTTATTAAGGTTGAGTGTTCCCATTAAAACTCTTTATTATGTTTGCAAGGTAAGAAGATAACCCAGTAATTAATTTAATTGTTTAATGAATACTGAGAAAGTACTACAAGATATTAACTTCAATTTCAATTTACTATGTATAAATCAAACCCTTTTTGCCATACACAACTAAGAATCAAACTGAACCGGTGATTAGATGCACATTTCCTAAGTTATCCCTAAAACTAGCATCTCATGCATATTAACAAATTTCCATTATAACTTTTCTGTAACAAGAGACTACATTAGACAGTTATTCATTTTACAATGACCTAAAAAAATTACAATAATAATAATTAAATTACACATCACCTTTTTTCGTCGTCATTCTTCCATCCTGCAAAACCCACGTGAGCATGATATCAGCGATAAATCGCTGGCATGGCATCCACCCTAATCAATCATAATTATCATTTTTCAGTTTCCCATTTACATAAGATAAAAATTACAATATGCAATCGAAACAAAAAGGTCTAGAAACATGTATTCATTGCATTTCTTTTTTTTCTTCATTTTGTAACCCAGGAGAGAGAAAGAGAAAGGAAGAGAGAGAAAACATCATTTTGTCAAAAGTTCTATTTCACACAACAGATACACAAAAGGGTTTTAAACAGTTATTAGCATGTGTTAAAAGTTTCCAGGGTGGTTTGGCAACCCTACAAGGGTCCGCAACTTTATTTTTTTATATTTTCTTACTAACTATGAAAACATACAAAACGTGCTCGGAGGCTAAGAAACCACTTCCAAAAGTTATCTTCGATGAGAATGCCCTCCACAATCAAATTTCTCTGTGTCCCCAGATAGACCAAGAGTTCATAGCAACTGACGGATTTGAAAAAGGGTGAACGGTTTGTGTTTGGCGGCTAGTTCTCTCGAGGCCACTGGTCGTAGTTCACCCAGTTGTAAAATGACAAAAGTTAGCTCGAGGGCCTAGAAAACCACGTCCATAACTGACGTTCGATGGAGAAGCATGTAATGAGACATCTCCTACTAGTTCCCCTATATAAGGAGAATTCATCAGAGTCGACGGGACTAAGAACTAGTAAACTATTTTCAAATGGCGACAAGTTTTCTGGAGCGACAAGAAGAAATTGGTCCAGTTTGACCTCGTCAAACTGCGACCGGAGGCCTACAAAATGGCTTCGCCAAACTATCCCAAAATTGATCTTTCCTATACTGAATGTTCCATGCATTTTTCTAGTATAAACGCTAGAGGTTTGTGAAGACGGGACGTAATTTCTCCATTCAGGTTTCAAATGGCGGTTAAAAACGAAAGCCAACTTTCTAGATTTAACAGCTTTCTATTGTTGTAAACCAGTGTAACAGGGCTCCTATAAGAGCGTCAAAAGGATGTCATATGTTCGTTTTGGGTCAAACCAAAGGTCAAGATAACTCCTAGTATACCAAGGTACACGAGTGAAACTTCACATCTCGTTTCTAGAGATACAAAGGGTACTTAGTGAGTCTCCGAAAAATGTAAAATTTAACTATTTTAAACAGGAAGAAGGTCAACTTTATCAATGGGGAGTCAAATTCATCTGGTTGATAAAACAATATTGGAGTGATCAAGATGGGTAAGAGTTTTCTAAATCATCTCGAAGTGAGGGTAATAGTTCATGGTTTAAAGTAGACGAGTTATAATGACGTCGTGAGTTACGACAATGACAATTTATTGTTTTGCAATGAGTTGAAGGGACATTTAACTGTATTAAAAATCCTAATAATTTAAAATTCTATTTAGTTGCAAAAGAGAACTAAAACACGAGAATTATGAGAGGTAAGGGAAGAAGAACCATGCCTGGAGAGTGAAGTCGGTCAAAACTATGGGATTTGGTTCAGTAACTTGCTTGGGCACATTGTCAACCAGATCACGAGCATCCACAGCTCCACCATTTAACATACACGTCTATCAATAAAATCTGTAACTACATATTTGAAAACCATTCCGCTACTCGGATCACATTTCTCCTACCTTCTGGATTCGACCCACCACTTGTTGAGCATGATCAAATGGTTTCTTATTGTTGTTGTTCGGATAGAATGAGATCTTCCTCCTTTTGCACAACTTCAAATCTTGCAACCATTAGACCATGATTTTTGAAGGCATTTAGTCAAACACTTCACATGCCTTAAGCATGCCTCCACATTTTGCACATTCTCATGTGCTCATCAAAAACCAGCAAACATAATGATTAATTCTAGGCATGATTCTACAAGAGGCACTCATGCCATCGAAGTATTTACAACCCTCATGCACTGAACCTGCATGGATAAAAGATAATTAAAAAAAAGCAAGCTTACATGGTCAGGGTATGTTCCATAAGACCACATCTCTTTGAGGCATTCTGACAACCAATCCAATGCCTTTTAACAGAATCATTTTTTTTTTGCATATTGTTGGTCATCAAAAAGGACTTCAAGAAGAGCAACAGTCAGGGGACAAGAAGTCCCTCCTCTTTAATGGGAGAGGTTTCCTTATTCAGAAACGAACCTATTTACACATATACAAAGCATGGTTTTACTATGGGACTTGGATATTATGAAAGTGTTTTCTAAAAGGATCATCAATCACAAAAGGACTGAGGAATGAAAATGCAAGAACGAGCAGAAAGGCACCATTCAGAATTATAGATGACAGAGTAATTCCTTATGCATGCGAGGGTACAGCGAATTGGAATAAGATCATTTATATCACATTAATAAGATGAAATTTGAAAAGACACAAAGTTCTGTAAATAACATCTGCAAGAATACAAAGCTTCTCAGCATAATACAGATAAATGATCTAACAAGATTAAAATGAATAGCTTGAGAATAAAGGAAACCAGATAGAAAAAGAATGAAAAATCCTTCTGTATTGATTTCTTTATGATTTATTTACACTTTCAGAAATAAGCCAAGTTCTTCCCCTCTTTCAAAATGGTGAGGAGAGGCCATTATATAGTTTACAAATTAGTTACTCTTGGTAACTACTTCTTTTAACTAATGTTTAGTTAAATGGCTACTAATCGCAATACCCCAACTAATTACAATAAATCCGAGAGGAAAAGGGGGAAGAGAAGAGAAGAATTAGGAGAAGAAGATAGGTGCTCATGACTGGGAGGGACCCACCGACTTTAAGATCCACTGTCTGAATCTCTTCAATGCCTCTGCTATGTCTCTGCCTCGTGGGACTGATGTGTTGGCAGTAGACTGAGTCCAAAATCTGAGGCACTTCTCCATTTCCTTGTCGAACTCAACATGAGTATGATAATCTTTATTTGCTTCTTCTATGGCAGATTGAAGAGAGCAGATCTCCTTCATTTTTTCCTTGGAAATGGAGCTTTCCTTGAATAGATCACCTTTGACAAAATCTCTGAATTGAGCTTTGATTTCTTGTAAAGTGAGAGGCACACCAGAAGTCTCATCATGAAGATGGAAATGTATATCTTTGAAGGTAGATATAACTAGTGTTTTGAAGGCCTCACCCTTCTGCCAACTATTCTTTAACTCTCCCAAAGCCTCCTCCAACACCTTGATTTTCCATTCCACGCTATAGACCCAGGACTTTGACAAATTATCCTTGGCATCCTCGAAGACCTTGCTTGCCATAAAAATATTTTCATCTGTTTGTCCCATTAGACGGAGGTCTACTATGCAACTGCCCCAAAGTTTAAGTTCTTTATCAATGCTCCCAATAGTGGAGGAGAGCTTCTGTTGCAAATTGCTCACCTTCCCGTGGAGTTTGAAAGCTTCATCAATGAAGTTCAATCCTACAACAAGCATATCATCTACCATAGCCTCCATAGCCCTTCCATAGACGAATACTTGTGCATGTCTTTGATACTCTGCACTTCATCCTGGCTCAGAATTACAGGTGGTGGAAGAGTAGTCAATGGGGTAGGATCCAAAACCTTATCTTTGGACAACAGAGACTTGATGAAACTTGTAAGAATCTGGGCCTGTTCCTCCAACTGCTCTATGGTTTTCTGCCCTTTCTCTACCCTCCCAATGACTCTGGTGACTGTTTCCTGAAGATTGTGGATTTCTCCTTCAGGGGTGGACTCTCCCATGGGAATTCTCGAGAGTTCCAGATCAGATGCTTGCAAATCTTGCTCTGGCTTGTCTGACTTAGGCTTGGCTATCTCCAGGAATTGTTGGCCTTGAGCATCAGACACTATCCTGGAGGTAATTCTGGATTTTTTGGCATGAGAAGGAGGAGTAGTGCCTAATAAGGCTGCCACAGCATCAAAATTGGGTCCTGAAATTTAGGAGGAAGACTTTCTCTTCCTACTGTCAACAAGAGGTTGCACCCATGCAAAAGAGGAGGAAGAAGAAGCAGGTGGGGCAAGAGGACCAAGAGACAGAGAACTCATGGTGCCCAAGGTTTGTACTACTGTTGCCTCGAGTTGGGATATGAGTGGAGCGCTTGGGGCTCCTGGTGCAGAGGAATCAACGGTGCTTGGAAGTTCAGCGCTCTGGACTTCTTTGTCCCTATCCATTGGGGCTTCAGGGGTGCTTGCAGGAGCTGGCACTTCGCTCTCTTCACTTTCACTGAGAACAATAATGTTCTCTAGGTCCCGAAGGCAATTCTGCATGCTTCCTCAGGGGGTCTTCTTCCACAGGCTCCTTCTTAACTTCTTTGACTTTCTTCTGGTACACCTGGGTGGATGAGGAAGGAGTAGAGACTGTAGGTCCTTGAGTTGACGAGGCAGGAGGGGTTTGCACAGGTGCTTCTGATCTGGGTGTCGATGCTTCCTTCCTTGGTGTTGAAGCATCCTTGGAGGAGGATTCCCCTGAGTGCCTTCTAAATTCACGGACTTTCTTATCAAACCAGATCTTGGTCCTGACTAAGACCGAGCTAGGATTTCAGCCAAATCATCCTTCTCCTTTTTGAACCAATCCAAGTCCTCCAAGGGAGTGTGTTTGACCACATTGTCATACTCATATGAGTACAGGTCAGAATTATCATCTTGAAGCCCTTCAGGAACTTGGTACAAGTTGAGTTCTTGAATCAATTGTAGAGAAAACCTGCCGTAATGCCTCCTTCTTGCTTCAAAATCATCAACACAGTCAGCCCAATAATCCTCTGTGTCTGCCCTATGATGATAAGTGATCTTGATGTTCTACTCAATAAAATTTTTCAAGTCAAAGCAAGTTCTTGGCCTGAAGAAATGGATAGTAATGGGAGCTAGGGCCCTTTCTATATTTTGTGCATCCAGGGTTGTTTTGCAGGTGTAGTTTCCCAAAGAGATGGGGAAGTGCAAGCCAGTAATTTTCTTATCTCTGCAGGTTCTATGCAATTTGTCCAATTGCCTGCACACTTCTATCAAGACCATTTTGTCATTGCAGAACATAGGAAGCTTGAGAGGAGTGCTCTCATAGCCTGCAAGCCTTATATAGGAAAATTTCCTAAATTGGATGAAATAGGCACCGTAATGCGCTATCAGGCTCATAGCTTCATCAGAAAATCTCCTCGCCGTGTCGCTCTCAAGAAGCCGGACAATGTACATGGTGAAAGCATCATTCACCCTTCGGAAATTGCGATTGCTGGTTTCCAGGGTGAACTGCGGGCAGTAGGCATACACGGGGTCATCCTTGTGAGCATCGATGTATGAGAAACCAAACCATTGCCTCGATGCTGCTAGAGTATACATCAGGTATGAAGTCATATAGAATTTCTTTGTTTTTGTACATTAGACAGCTGCTCTGCTAGGTTCATACTGATGATCTCTGCCCAGTTGATACTCTGAGTCCTTCGCACACCATGTTGATAAGTGGGCACATCCAAAAATGGAACTCATTGGTAGAGGGTAAGCCCATAACCCGAGCCAGTAGGATTATGAAATCTGATAGTTCTTCATTGAAATCGGCATGGAACAGAACCTTGGATAGACGGGATGCCCCCTTTTTAGGGTTTTTAAGCCACGACTTCGCCACCCTCGCCTTGTACTTCTCACTGTCTTGGTCGAAGAGGGCCTGTGCCTGGTTTTGAGAGATTACTATGGAATTGTCCATTTCGGAATTCTTAGGGCAGTGCCAATGGTGGCAGCATCAAGTTTGGCGATGAGCTCCCCATGCACGTTGGCCAACTCACTCGAGTCGGGGTTGAAATGAGCACCGCAGGAGAGCACTGTATCTGCGCATTGCACTGAGATAGGGAAGCCACCGGCGAAAGCCAAACCACTGTCATGGATCATCTGTGCCATAGGTGAAGGGTTTGCATCGGTCATCCTTGCCCAAAAATCCCCAAAATCAAGGTGGCAAACTTCACTGTCCCCGATATCGGGAACGGCAGACTCGAGTGGTGAAATTTGTTCCTGCCCCTGGAATTTGATCTTCATGTTGATAGTAACTCGGAGAGCAAAGCTGCTGGCTGGACTTGGGATGGAATTACAGGGGGAATGGATACGCGTGCAGGAATTTTGGTCGCAAGGGTTCGAGCAATAGATAGCATGAAAGCAGTGTGCAAAAACACATAGGGGAAGCTCGTTATATAGCCGTTTAGGAGAGAGAAAGACAATAAATGCGCATTAAATACACATCTACCAAATTGAAAAGAAAGATATTCGGGTAGAGCGGGAAAAATTAGCACGAATGACACTTGGTTCATTTGGGACACGAGGGACGTGAAAGTGCGAAGTACGCAGTTCGGCCGATTCAGGCGATGCGGGGAAAAGACACACAAATGTTCTTGGGACATGCGGGATGAAAGTACGTGAAATACGTGATTCAACTGAATCGGACGAAAAGGGAACAACGGTGCAGGCGAACTTGGGACATTTGGGACAAAAAGTTCCGATGGGCCCGAAAAGAACGGACTTCGGGTAAACCGGACGATCGGGGAATAGAGAGCCCGAATGAACCTGGGATACGAGGACAAAAATGTCTGACAGGCCCGAAAAACACACAAAATGACCCAAAAATGCAGATTTTCCCAATTTCTTGACTTATCACATTACCAAGATAACAGAAAAGACACTTAACCTCAAAATTTTAATTTTCAACCTCTTAAAAGCGGGGAATTTTGAGTGGAAAACACATATCCTGCTATCATTGCAGTCCAGGAGGCCACATATCTTTTAGGTATTTTTTCAAACAGTTTGCATGCATTGTGTATGCCTTCACATTTTGCATACATGCCGATCTAGGCACCTGACAAGACATTTAAAGATATCATCTTCCCATGATGCTTTGATGGATGTCCATGCGTTGTTCTAAAGCTCCCATCTTGGCACAGGCTGGGAAGATATCAACAAAGGTTGTGGGGTGTGGCTTCAAACCTGCCAACTGTATTTTGCTTGAAAAGTTCCAATGCAGTTTCAACAAAACCATTTTGTGCATATCCCGAAATCATTGCAGTCCATGGAACCGCATTTCTTCCACGCATTTAGTCGAACAAGTTGCATGCTTCCACGTTTTACATATGTATTTGCCAGGGCGCTTGGAACTAGAACATAAAAAAATCCCTTCTCCATAATGCTTGGGTGGATGACTATTAATTTCAAAGCTCTTATTTTGGCGTAGGATGGGAGGTTGCTCTGGAAAATGGCTGTGGAGTCTGGCTTTACACATACCTAATGCATTTGTTTGGAAGTTTCCAAGGCCTTTTCAACAAACTCATTTGTGCATATCCTGCCATCGTGGCATTCCATGAGCCCGCATTTCTTTGAGGCATTCTATCAAACAGTTTTATGCGCCTTCTACACATCCATTTTGCGCATACATACCAGGGCAGTAGGAACTATAACATCTGACAAAAATGCCTCTCCAGTTCATGTTTTGGTAGTTGTCCACGCGAGTCCCAGAACTCGTTTTTTTTTTGCTACAGGCAGGGAGGGCACTGGTGCAGGTCGCAACAATCTATGGCACCCCATGAGACGACATCTGGTGATGCATTTCTGTGAAGAGAACAAAATGGCGCCCAAACACAGCCATAATACTCCAAGAGAGCTATCTCGTTTTTTCATTTGGTCAAAACTGAAATGGCACCCATACTATGCGAGGTGCCACGCATGTTCAAAGGCTCAGCCTCTGGTGGATGCACAGAAATAGGGTCAGAGCTCCCATCCTCCCTCCATGGTGGCGGTGGCTTCCCTCACACAGCACAAAGACATAAACAAAAAAAAATCATAAAGGAGCCCCCTCTTTTTCCCTAAATCCGCCCCTCAACAAAAACCACGGGCTTTTCTTTTAATTTGAATCCTTTTATTTTATTTTATTTTAATATTTATTTTATTATATATATTTTTATAAACGGAGGCATTACACACTTCTTTACGCAGAAATCGGGGTATAAAAATAACAACCTCCAAATTCCACGTACTCACTATTTTCTTAACCCAAAAAAATTGCAAATATGTATTCACTCTAATATTAGATGAAATAAAATGAAAGAGGGAATAAGGAACCATTCTTGCCTAAAATTTTGATTCCTAAATCCTTCGAGATCTATCTCTAGCAAGTGTTATAGCAACAAAGTGAGTCTATGGACTCAAAACCATCCACTTCAAACTAGCAAAACAATTCAACCCTCCTTCAAAGCCATATAATGACGTCTCCCGTCTTATAAATTTGCCCACATAAATGAACTTCCTCTTCTGAAAATAGCTACATGAACTCATAGCTTGATCGACATGCACTAATACCAAGTGGAGCTTTACCCAAAATGGAGTAGTTGCATGTGGTTTTCTTCCTTAGGGAGCTTTACGGATTTCCATAAATTTTAATTGCACAATTAATGGTGTTCAATGTTGGAGTACCACGCCAGTGGTCCATTCAACTACCACTACCCTCCAACTTCTCCTCCAAAATTGGCGGGCTTACTACAATTTAAAACCTCATTTACCTTTTCCAAGAAATTAACCAAATATCATTCTCTTATTTGCTTTCTATAACATAGGTCGAATAACCTCTAGAGAGAATGAATTATAATATAGTATAATACCAATGTTATAATCTTTTAATTTAAACATGCATGGCCTTAAAATTATTATTTAAATGCCCCAAAATGCCTGAAGTCCATGGGATTACAATACATAATTTTACTTATGTTGGCAAGTCTCTTATGGTCTATGACCTCCTTTAAGTTATCAATGATCTATACATAGTGGGTTTGGTTCTACCACTTTACAGTCATTTTAACGATATTCAACAATATTCGGCACCCCAATAGGATTACATATAAATCACACAATCAATTTTCAATAATTCAAAGGTCCCAAAATTAACATCTCGACCCAAAATTTACAAGCCCAAGTCAACTAATCCATTAAGTGATTAATCATTAATATGGGTTAAGTGAATCTCTCCACTTGATTCCAATGTTTAAAACACATTACCCTCTAAGGTTGTCACAATGATACATTATCTCACAAATATGTATATTAGTCTTAGAAATATTTAGACCAGGCCTAATGTGATATCATGGCCCAAGATTAATTTGCAGTAATGTATATCATGAAGCAGATACTTTTGGCCCGTAAGTCATTCACAATATGTCGTGAGACTTATTGACTTAGTGCTTACAAGCTTAATCCAATAATAATAATATTGTTCATTAATTATCAACAACACCCTTAGTTTAGATAATCACAAGATCAACATCAGTTCTTAATAACCATATCATTTCCTTTGTCTTGTTTTCTCAACCTTTATTGAAAACACTTATTTCTCTTCCACTTGATGTCAAGATCGGTCGAAGACAACGATCTTGTTAAATTCTTGACTATACTTGTGGGGTATTATAATGTTTTTTTAAGCGATGAAAAATAGAGTGAATTTTAAGACACATTGAAAAACACATTGTGTTTTTAAGCACTTTGAAAAACACATTTCGGTTCTGAAAAAAGTGCAACCCACGATGTTTTTCCTCTTTTTGTAAACATTGAATCCACATTAACTACTTATCATGTGCAAAAATGTTGATTTTTTCAAAGTGCTAAAAATATAGTGATTTTTCCAAAGCACTTTGAAAAATGCAATTCGATTGTGGAAATGGTGCAATCCACGATGTTTTTCCTCCTTGTTGTAAATATTGAATCCACATCAACTAATTATCAGGTGGTGAAGGGTTAGTTTTTTTTCATAGTGACGAATAATAAAGTGTGTTTTTCAACACGTTGAAAAACACACTTTATTACTGTCACTATGAAAAATGTAATTCGGTTGTAGAAATGTTGCAATCCATGATGTTTATCCTCTTTTTTTGTAAATATTGAATCCACATCAACTAATTATCAAAATGTGGACAAGGGTTGGTTTTTTCATAGTGATGAGTAATAAGATGTGTTTTTTTGACACTTTGAAAAACATAATTCAGTTCCAGACAAGGTGTAAACCACAATGTTTTTCCTCCTTGATTTAACGATTGAATCCACATCAATTAATTATCAGGTGGAAAAGAGTTGTTTTTTTCAAAGCGATGAAAAAAATAGAGTGAGCTTTTCGACACGTTAAAAAACACACTGTGTTTTTCAACACTTTAAAAATACATTTTAATTTTGGAAAAGGTGCAAACCACGATGTTTTTCCTCTTTGTTTTGAACATTGAATCCACATCAACTAATTATCGGGTGGACAAGAGTTGATTTTTTCAAAGTGCTGAAAAATAGAGTGAATTTTTCGACACGTTGAAAAACACATTGTGTTTTTCAACACTTTGAAAAACGTAATTCGGGTGTGGAAAAGGTGTAATTCATGATGGTTTCCTCCTTATTGTAAGGATTGAATCCACATCAACTAATTATTAGGTGGAGAAGGGTTGGTTTTTTCATAGTGACAAGTAATAAAGTGTGTTTTTCGACACGTTGAAAAACACACTATGTTTTTAGCACTTTGAAAAATGTAATTCAATTGTAGAAATTGTGCAATCCACGATGTTTTTCCTCTTTCTTGAAAAGATTGAATCCACATCAATTAATTTTTAGGTGAAGAAGGGTTGTTTTTTTTTCATAGTGACGATTAATAAGGTGTGTTTTTCGACACGTTGAAAAACACATTGTATTTTTCAGCACTTTGAAAAATGTAATTCGATTCTGGACAAGATGCAAACCATAACTTTTTCCTCATTGTTGTAATGAATTTAATCCATGTCAACTAATTATCAAGTGGAGAAGAGTTTTTTTTTAAGTGATGAAAAAATAGAGCGAGTTTTTCAACACGTTAGAAAACACACTATGTTTTTTAGCACTTTGAAAAACACATTTCGGTTCTAGAAAAAGTGCTACACATGATGATTTTCCTCTTTGTTGTAAAATTGAATCCACATAAACTAATTATCATGTGGACAAGTGTTAATTTTTTCAAAGTGCTTAATAATTGAGCAAGTTTTTCGACACGTTGAAAAACACACTGTGTTTTTCAACACTTTGAAAAATGTAATTTGGTTATGGAAAATGTGTAATCCACTATGTTTTTTCTCCTTGTTATAAACATTGAATCCACATCAATTGATTATCAGGTGGATAATGGTTTTTTTTTTCATAGTGACGAAAATAAAGTGTTTTATGACACATTGAAAAACACATTGTGTTTTTCAGCTTTTTTGAAAAATGTATTTCGATTGTGTAAATAGTGACAATCCACGATGTTTTTCCTCTTTTCTTGAAAAGATGTGAATCAACATCTACTAATTATCAGATGAAAAGGGTTGGTTTTTTCATAAGTGACGAGTAAAAATCGATGTGTTTTTCGACACGTTGAAAAACACACTGTATTTTTCAGGACTTTGAAAAATGCAATTGATTTTGAACAAGGTGCGAACCACAATGTTTTTCCTCCTTGTTGTAACGATGCAAATCCACATCAACTAATTATCGGTGGAGAAGAGTTTATTTTTTCAAGCGATGAAATAATAGAGTGAGTTTTTCGACACGTTGAAAAACACACTATGTTTTTTAGCACTTTGAAAAAAGTATTTTGGTTCTAGAAAAGGTGCAACCCATGATGTTTTTCCTTTTTGTTGTAAACATTGAATCCACATCAACTAATTATCATGTGGACAAATGTTGATTTTTTTCAAAGTGCTGAAAATTAGAGCAAGTTTTTTTCGACATATTAAAAACAAAATGTGTTTTTCAGACTTTGAAAAATGCAATTTGATTTTAGAAAAGGTGAAAACCCATTATGTTTTCCTCTTTGTTGTAAACATTGAATCCACATCAACTAATTATCGGTGGATAATGGTTGAATTTTTTTCAAAGCGATGAAAAATAGAGCGTGTTTTTCGATACGTTGAAAAACACACTATGTTTTTTAGCAATTTAAAAAATGTAATTTGGTTATGGACAAGGTGTAAAATCCATGATGTTTTTCTTCCTTATAAACATTGAAAATCCACATGTCAACTAATTATCGGTGGATAAGGGTTGGTTTTTTCAAAGCGATGAAAAATAGAATTTGCGACTTTTCGACACATTGAAAAACACAATATTTTTAAGCACTTTGAAAAATGCAATTCGGTTCTAACAAGGTGCAAACCACAATGATTTTTCCTCCTTTTTGTAATGATTGAATCCACATCAACTAATTATCAGGTGGAGAAGATTTGTTTTTTCAAATCGATGAAAAATAGAGCGAGTTTTAAGACACGCTGAAAAACAAAATTCAGTTCTCAAAAAGGTGCAAACCATGATGCATTTTATCTTTGTTGTAATAATTGAATCCACATCAACTAATTATCAGGTGGATAAAGGTTTGTTTTTTCAAAGTGATGAAAAAATAGAACAAGTTTTAAGATACGTTGAAAAACATTATGTTTTTCAGTATTTTGAAAAACGTAATTCGATTCTAGAAAATGTGCAACCCACGATGCTTTTACTATTTGTTGTAAACATTAAATCCACGTCAACTAATTATCAGGTGGATAAGCGTTGGTTTTCCAAATCGATGAAAAAATAGAGCGAGTTTTAAGACACGTTGAAAAACACACTATATTTTTCAACACTTTGAAAAACGTAATTCTATTCTAAAAAAGGTACAAATCACGATGCATTTCCTCCTTGTTGTAATGATTGAATCCACATCAACTAATTATCAGGTGGAGAAGATTTGTTTTTTTTCAAAGTGATGAAAAATAGAGCGAGTTTTAAGACACGTTACAAACACTATTTTTTAGACACTTTGAAAAATGTGATTTGATTCTGAAAAACAAGTCGCAACCTACGATGTTTTTCCTCCTTGTTGTAAACATGGAATCCACATAAAGTAATTATCAGGTGGAGAATGGTTGATTTTTTCAAAGTGCTGAAAAATAGAGTTTGTTTTTTGACACGTTGAAAATCACACTTTGTGTTTTTCAACACTTTGAAAAACACAATTCGGTTATGAAAAGGTGCAAACCACGATGAATTTCCTCCTTGTTGTAATGATGCAAACCACATTAACTAATTATCATGTGGAGAAAGGTTGATTTTTTCAAAATGCTAAAAACAGAGTTTGATTTTCGATAGGTTGAAAACCACTTTGTGTTTTTCGGCACTTTGAAAAACGTAATTTGTTTCTAAAGAAGGTGCAAACCACGATGCATTTCCTCCTTGTTGTAATGATGCAATCCACATCAACTAATTATCAGGTGGAGAAGGGTTGATTTTTTCAAAGTGCTTAAAAATAGAGTTTGTTTTTTGACACGTTGTGTTTTTCAGCACTATGCAAAATGTAATTGGATTTAAACCAATGTGCAAAACATGATGCATTTCCTCCTTGTTGTAACGATGCAATCCACATCAACTAATTATCAGGTGGAGAAGGGTTGATTTTTTAAAAGTGTTGAAAAATAGACTTTATTTTTCGACACGTTAAAAAACACACCGTGTTTTTCAGCACTATGAAAAATGTAATTCGGTTTAAACTAAGGTGCAAACCATGATGCATTTCCTCCTTGTTGTAACGATGCAATCCACATCAACTAATTATCAGGTGGAGAAGGGTTCATTTTTTCAAAGTGCTGAAAAATAGACTTTGTTTTTCAACACGTTGGAAAACAAATTATCAAGTGGAAAAAGGTTAACTATTTTCAAAGTACTGAAAAACAGAGTGTTTTTCGACACATTCAAAAACACACTGTGTTTTTCAGTAATATTAAAAACATAATTCGATTTATAAAAATGTGTAAACCACGATATATTTCCTCCTTGTTGTAACGATGCAATCCATATCAACTAATTATTAGGTGTGATTTTTCAAAGTGCTTAAAAATACAGTGTTTTTTTCAACACGTCAAAAGCACACTATGTTTTTCAACACATCAAAAACTCAACGTTGTTTTCCATGAGGTACAAACCACGATACATTTTCTCCTTGTAATGATACAATCCACATCAACTAATTATTAGGTGGAGAAGAGTTGGTTATTTTCAAAGTGCTAAAAAACAAAGTTTATTTTTTGACAAGTTTAAAAACACACTGTGTTTTTCGGCACTTAAAAAATGTAATTTAATTTATAACAAGGTGCAAACCATGATATTTTCTTCCTTGTTGTAACGATGCAATCCACATCAACTAATTATTAGGTGGAGAAGGGTTGAATTTTTTTAAAGTGCTGAAAAATAGAGTTTGTTATTTGAAAAACACACCGTATTTTTTTAAAGACTTTGAAAAACACAATTCGGTTATGAAGAAGGTGCAAAGCACGATGAATTTCCTCCTTGTTGTAATGATGCAAACCACATTAACTAATTATCATGTGGAGAAAGGTTGGATTTTTCAAAATGCTGAAAACAGAGTTTGATTTTCGATAGGTTGAAAACCACTTTGTGTTTTTCAAAGACTTTGAAAAAACGTAATTCGTTCTCGAAGAAGTGCAAACCATGATGCATTTCCTCCTTGTTGTAATGATGCAACCCACATCAACTAATTATCAGGTGGAGAAGGGTTGATTTTTTCAAAGTGCTGAAAAATAAAATTTATTTTTCGACACGTTGTGTTTTTCATTCAACTATGAAAATGTAATTCGGATTTAAACCAAGTGTGTAAACACGATGCATTTCCTCCTTGTTGTAACGATGCAATCCACATCAACTAATTATCAGGTGGAGAAGGGTTGATTTTTTCAAAGTGTTGAAAAATAGACTTTATTTTTCGATACGTTAAAAAACACCGTGTTTTTCAAAGACTATGAAAAATGTAATTCGGTTTAAACTAAGGTGCAAGCCATGATGCATTTCCTCCTTGTTGTAACGATGCAATCCACATCAACTAATTTTCAGGTGGAGAAGGGTTCATTTTTTCAAAGTGCTGAAAAATAGACTTTGTTTTTCAACACGTTGGAAAACAAATTATCAAGTGGAAAAAGGTTAACTATTTTCAAAGTACTGAAAAACAGAGTGTTTTTCGACACATTCAAAAACACACTGTGTTTTTCAAGAATGAAAAACATAATTCGATTTATAAAAATGTGTAAACCACATATATTTCCTCCTTGTTGTAACGATGTAATCCATATCAACTAATTATTAGGTGTGATTTTTCAAAGTGCTTAAAAATACAAAGTTTTTTTCAACACGTCAAAAACACACTATGTTTTTTGGCATCAAAAAAATGTAATTTTCCCAAGGTGTAAACCACGATGACATTTTCTCCTTATTGTAATGATGCAATCCACATCAAGTAATTATTAGGTGGAGAAGAGTTGTTTTTTTCAAAGTGCTAAAAAAAAAGTTTATTTTTTTGACAAGTTTAAAAACACACTTTGTTTTTTTCGTACTTAAAAATGCAATTTAGTTTATAACAAGGTGCAAACCATGATGGTTTTCTTCCTTGTTGTAACGATGCAATCCACATCAACTAATTATTAGGTGGAGAAGGGTTGAATTTTTTCAAAGTGTTGAAAAATAGAGTTTGTTTTTCATTTGAAAAACACACCGTGTTTTTCAAAGACTTTGAAAAACACAATTCGGTTATGAAAAAGATGCAAACCACGATGAATTTCCTCCTTGTTGTAATGATGCAAACCACATTAACTAATTATCATGTGGAGAAAGGTTGATTTTTCAAAGTGCTTAAAAATAGAGTTTGATTTTCGATAGGTTGAAAAAATACACTTTGTTTTTTCAAGCACTTTGAAAAACGTAATTTGGTTTATAACAAGGTGCAAACCACGATGCATTTCCTCCTTGTTGTAATGATGCAATCCACATCAACTAATTATCAGGTGGAGAAGGGTTGATTTTTTCAAAGTGCTGAAAATAAAATTTTTTTCAACGCGTTTCAAAAATGCACATTGTTTTTTCAAAGACTATGAAAATGTAATTGGATTTAAACCAATGTGCAAAACACGATGCATTTCCTCCTTATTGTAATGATGAAATCCACATCAACTAATTATCATGTGGAGAAGGGTTGATTTTTTCAAAGTGTTGAAAAATAAAATTTATTTTTCGACACGTTAAAAAACACACTGTGTTTTTCAAAGACTATGAAAAATGAAATTCGGTTTAAACAAAGGTGCAAACCATGATGCATTTCCTCCTTGTTGTAATGATGCAATCCACATCAACTAATTATCAGGTGGAGAAGGGTTGATTTTTTCAAAGTGCTGAAAAATAGACTTTGTTTTTCAACACGATGGAAAACAAATTATCAAGTGGAAAACTAATTATCAGTTAAAGGCTTGATTTTTCAAAGTGCTTGAAAAACAGTTTTTTATCGACACATTCAAAAACACACCATGTTTTTCAAAGACTATGAAAACATAATTCGATTTATAAAAAAGTGTAAACCACGATATATTTCCTCCTTGTTGTAACGATGCAATCCATATCAACTAATTATAAGATGGAGAAGGGTTGATTTTTTTAAAGTGCTTAAAAATACAAGGTGTTTTTAACATGTTGAAAAAACTATGTTTTTCAACACTTTGAAAAATGTCAACGTTGTTTTCCAACAAGGTGCAAACCACGATGGTTTTCTCCTTTGTTAATGATACAATCCACATCAACTAATTATTAGGTGGAGAAGTGTTGATTATTTTTAAAGTGCTAAAAATAAAGTTTATTTTTGACATGTTTAAAAACACACTTTGTGTTTTTAAACAATTAAAAATGTAATTTAATTTATAAAAGGTGCAAACAAGGATGCATTTTCTCCCTTGTTGTAATGATGCAATCCAAATCAACTAATTATTAGGTGGAGAAGGGTTGATTTTTTAAAAGTGTTGAAAAATAGAGTTTGTTTTCGACACGTTGAAAAACACACTTGTTTTTTCAAACTTTAAAAATGCAATTTGGTTATGAAGAAGGTGCAAACCATGATGCACTTACTCTTTGTTGTAATGATGCAATCCACATCAACTAATTATCATGTGGAGAAGGGTTGATTTTTTTTCAAAATGCTGAAAAACACAGTTTGATTTTCGATAGGTTGAAACCACTTTGTGTTTTTCACTTTGAAAAACAATTCGCTTCTCATTCAAACCAAGGTGCAAAACACAATGCATTTCCTCCTTGTTGTAAAGATGCAATCCACATCAACTAATTATCAGGTGGAGAAGGGTTGATTTTTTCAAAGTGCTGAAAAATAAAATTTATTTTTCGACACGTTGTGTTTTTTAACACACTTTGAAAAACGTAATTGATTTAAACCAAGGTGCAAAACCACAATGATTTCCTCCTTGTTGTAATGATGCAATCCACATCAACTAATTATCGGTGGAGAAGGGTTGATTTTTTCAAAGTGCTGAAAAATAGAGTTTATTTTTCGACACATTGAAAAACACACATCGTTTTTTCAACACTATGAAAAATGTAATTCGGTTTAAACTAAGGTGCAAACATGATGCATTTCCTCCTTGTTGTAACGATGCAATCCACATCAACTAATTTTTAAGGTGGAGAAGGGTTCATTTTTTCAAAGTGCTAAAAAAATAGACTTTTTTTTCAACACGTTGGAAAACAAATTATCAAGTGGAAAAAGGTTAACTATTTTCAAAGTAAAAAACAAATTATCAGTGTTTTTTTTCAAAGTGCACTTTGAAAAACACACTGTTTTTCAATATTAAAACATAATTCGATTTATAAAAAGTGTAAACCATGATGATTTTACTCCTTGTTGTAACGATGCAATCCATATCAACTAATTATCAGTAGAGGTGTGTTGATTTTTCAAAGTGCTTAAAAATACATAGATTTTTTTTTCGATACACGCCAAAAAAACACTATGTTTTTCAACACATCAAAAAAATGTAATTTGTTTTCCAAAAGGTACAAACCACGATACATTTTCTCCTTGTAATGATATGCAATCCACATCAACTAATTATCATGTGGAGAAGAGTTGGTTTTTTTAAGTGCTAAAAACAAAGTTTATTTTTTGACAAGTTGAAAAACACACTGTGTTTTTCAGCACTTTGAAAAATGTAATTCAATTTATAACAAGGTGTAAACCATGATGCATTTCCTCCTTGTTGTAATGATGCAATCCACATCAACTAATTATTAGGTGGAGAAGGGTTGAATTTTTTCAAAGTGTTGAAAAATAGAGTTTGTTTTCGATACGTTGAAAAACACATTATTTTTTTTAGCACTTTGAAAAACACAATAATTCGGTTCTAAAAAAGGTGCAAACCACGATGAATTTCCTCCTTTTGTAATGATGCAAACCACATTAACTAATTATCATGTGGAGAAAGGATGATTTTTTCAAAATGCTGAAAAAAAGAGTTTGATTTTTCGACACGTTGAAAACAACACTTTGTGTTTTTCACACTATGAAAAATGTAATTTGTTCTCAAGAAGGTGCAAACCACGATGCATTTCCTCCTTGTTGTAATGATGCAATCCACATCAACTAATTATCAGGTGGAGAAGGGTTGATTTTTTCAAAGTGCTGAAAAATAGAGTTTATTTTTCGACACGTTGAAAAACACACGTGTTTTTCAAAGACTATGAAAAACAATTGGATTTAAAAATGTGCAAACCACATGCATTTCATCCTTTTTGTAAGGATACAATCCACATAAAGTAATTATCAAGTGGAGATTTGTTGATTTTTTCAAAGTGTTGAAAAATAGACTTTTTTTTCGATACATTAAAAACACACTATGTGTTTTTCAAAGACTTTGAAAAATGTAATTCGGTTTAAACTAAGGTGCAAACCATGATGCATTTCCTCCTTGTTGTAACGATGAATTCCACATCAATTAATTTTTAGGTGGAGAAAGGTTGATTGTTTTCAAAGTGCTTGAAAAATAGACTTTGTTTTTCAACACGTTGAAAAACAAATTATTTTTCAAGTGGACTTTTAAAAATATTTTCAAAGTAATTAAAAGCAGTGTTTTTCGTTCAAAAACACCATGATGGTTTTCAAGAATCCTTTCGATTTATAAAAATGTGTAAACCACATATATTTCCTCCTGTTGTAAGTAATCCATATCAACTAATTGAGAAGAGTTGATTTTTTCAAAGTGCTTAAAAATAAAATGTGTTTTTCAACACGTCAAAAGCACACTATGTTTTTCAAACATCAAAAACTCAACGTTGTTTTCCATGGTGCAAACCATGATACATTTTCTCCTTTTTGTAATGATGCAATCCACATCAAGTAATTATTAGGTGGAGAAGAGTTGAGTTTTTTCAAAGTGCTGAAAAACAGAGTGTGTTTTTTGACATGTTGAAAAACACACTGTGTTTTTCAACAATATGAAAAATGTAATTTGGTTCTACAAAAGGTGCAAACTATAATGCATTTCCTCCTTTTTGTAAAAAAATGTAATCCAAATCAACTAATTATCAGGTGGAGAAAAATTGAATATTTTCAAAGTGCTTGAAAAATAGAGTTTGTTTTTCACACGTTGAAAAATACATTATGTTTATTAACACTTTGAAAAATGTAATTAGTTTCTAAAAGGTGCAAACCATGATGCGTTTCCTCCTTATAAGGATGCAATCCACATAAAGTAATTATCAGGTGGAGAAGAGTTGATTTTTTTCAAAGTGCTAAAAATAGAGTTTATTTTTTTGACATGTTAAAAACACACTATGTTTTTCAACACTTCGAAAAATACAATTCATTTTATAACAAAGTACAACCCACAATAGTTTTCCTCTTTGTAAGGATGCAATCCACATCAACTAATTATCAAGTGGAGAAGAGTTTATTTTTTTCAAAGTGCTGAAAAACAGATTGTGTTTTTTGACATGTTGAAAAACTCACTGTGTTTTTCAGCAATATGAAAAACATAATTCGGTTCTACGAAAGGTACAAACAACAATGCATTTCCTCCTTGTTGTAACGATGAAATCCACATCAACTAATTATCATGTGGAGAAGGTTTGATTTTTTCAAAGTGCTTAAAAATACAGTGTTATTTTTCAACACATCGAAAAAATTCAATGTTTTTCATGAGGTGCAAAAATCAACGATGTTTTTCCTGAGATGCAAACCATAATGCTTTTCTTCCTTGGTGTGATGATATCATTTGTAGATATAACATGTATCATTAAATTATAATAATAGTTTTTATATGAATGTTAACACTTCTAAAATAATAAAAGTTCCACTCTTTTTATTTAAACCCATGTGCGGAGCCCATATTACACTGGATACAATGTGATAAAATCATAATATTAGACAAACCATTTATAAATTAACACCAAATTTATAGTAACCGTAGAAAATACTGGGGTTTTTTTCTTCAATTTTACTTGCTTACAAATCATTCTCGAGTAAGAGCTAAATAATATTTTTTCTCGTACCATGCAGATGTGGATGCGAATAATACCTAAATGATGAGCATTTTTAATATTAGAACTACAAATATGCATAAAATCTCTTATAAGACTGGATGATAATAATGAATTACATTGAAATAACCAATATTATTCTTGTAAACTTCTCCTTGAAAACCAAAACATTTTTTTGAAACGGAAAATCCTTGGCATCAAATCTGTATAAGACTACAAAAAAATTATGAGAAGATGAGAAGTTAGACTTGAAGCAATGCAAACAAATATGTAGTCTTAATGAATGGTAACTCACATTTAAGCTAAGATCAAACCATTCATCAATATATGCACAAGTTGAAATAAAATTACATGACGATGTCAAACCTACAAACATTTAACAAGTCCATCAATAGTCTTTATGTAGTATGAAAATTACATGCTTCAATGAGTACTTGAATTCTCTATAATATGTAGATTAACTAGAAGTAACATTCACAATACTCACACATTCTAAATCTTATTGCAATTTAAATCTTGCTATCTGATTTTCACACCTTCTAATATTTTATTATGTTTTTATTGTTTAATTATTATTTACTCTTATAAAAATTAAAATATGCATTTAACCAACATCTTTTGATGTAAAAGGTACATGGACAAAGTGTCATTTATTACAAAGACATATTTTCATTTATTATGTACATCTTTGGTGGGAGTGACTGCACTTTTTTCTCAATTGATGTCTTGTCCTAGATGTACATCTTCTTCCATACTTCCTTGTGACCTTCATGTATTTTAACAATGGAATTAAAGCTTGCTACATGATTTTTGAACACTTTTTTGTTCAATTCACCCGTTTTCTCCCAATTCTTAATTTCTAATTCCAACTCTTGAACCTCAAGCTCCAACTCCATATTCCTCGAGGAACCATCTCCTAATTGGTCCAATAATTCCTTTTTTTTTTTCGAAACAATTTTAAATATTGCAATATAAGTCTTTCACACTTGGTTTTATAAAACTCCTTATTCATTGCAAGTTTCATTTCTAATTCCATACAGAATGACAGGGGAAGACTCATCTTCTTGTTCGGCTCCGACATCTTTGTTTGCATGGCTTTCTGCATTATTTCTAAACACATAAGTACTGACACTATCGAATGTTTCATAATCTTTTGGTTCCTACACTAGTGAGGCCTTGCGCTTTCCAACCTTATTTTGTTTTACCATCTAATTAAACCTGTATTTAAACAACCAATTAATATCTGTTAACATTCAAACATAATTATTAATATTTTTCACCATTCAAACGTAATTATGAAATATATATGAAAGTTTAGTAAGCACATCAAACCCAAGTAGGGATACAAGGAAGAAGAATACAACTATGTAACCATTAACCACAAACCGTAATCCATAATACACAAGATTTGAAAGAAAAATTGTGAATTATCTACAATAAATTACTGAACACATCAAACCCAAGTAGGCATACATGGAAGAAGAACACAACTATGTAACCATATACCATATACCATAATCCACAATCCATAGTCCCATTAATACATTAACCAAATACATAGTGACAACATCATCATTTATACAATAAATGGAATGTCACATAACAAGAATAAAAAACCATCTAATGCGCTATAAACAAAACCAAAAACCATATTCAATTTATCAAGAATGCAATAATAAATCGTAAATGTCAAACACATTAAAGTAACAACATCATCACACTTATATACACTTGTCTTCTAATCATGCTTATATTATCTTCATTATTCATCACACATCACATCCCATATGTAGCAATCCATATACATGATCTAAATACTAATTAATGTGCACATCATAACATCAACCAAAAAAAAACCATATTAGAGTCAAATCATATACATCTAATAATCATAATATAACCACATACATCTATCAATCTCATCTATTACGCTACAAAGGCTATAATCATTAATATGTGTTTAACAAGTATGTTTTCATCTCAAAGGCTACATGACTGGTATATTCATTTGTTAGCTTTGTCTTCGGTGGGAGTGCTTGGTACGTTTTCCTCAATTGTCTTCTTGGTCTACATGTACATCTTCTTCCATACTTCCTTATGATCTTCGTGTATTTTAAGAACAGTATTAAATTTTACTACTTGATTTGTGAACACTTTTTTATCCACTTCACGCATTGTCTCCCAATTCTTAATTTCTAAGTATAACTCTTGAACCTCAAGCTCCAACTCCATATGCCTTTGAGGAAATTTCTCCTTTTTTGCCCAATAATTCCTTTTTTTTCGTAAAATATAAATTTTCCAATGTAAGACTTTCACACTCATTTTGATACATCTTTTCTTCTTTTTGTTTACAAGTTTCATTTCTAATTCCATAAAAGTGATGGGGAAGACTCATCTTCTTGTCTAACATGACATCTTTGTTTGTAGGGCTCTTTGCATTCTTTCCAAACACACAAGTGTCACAATCAAATGTTTCATAATATTTCGCCTGCACCGGTGAAGTCTTGCGCTTTCCAACCTTCTTTTGGCTTATCATCTAATTAAACTTGTATTTAAACAATTGATTATGTTACCAATCAAACATAATTACAAAGAAAATAATGCACTTAACTTATACTTAACAAAATATTATCATGGATGAAATATATACGAAAGTTTAGTAAGCCCATAAAACTCAAGTAGGCATATATGGAAGAAGAACACAATTATGTAACCATAAACCAAAAATCGTAATCCATAATACACAAAATTTGAAAGAAAAATTATGAATTATCTACAATAAATTATTCAAAACGTCAAACCCAAGTAGGCATACAAGGAAGAAGAACATAACTATGTAACCACATACCATAAACTGTAATCCACAATCCATAGTCACATTAATACATTAACCAAATACATAAAGTGAAAACATCATCATTTATACAATAAATGGAATGTAACATAACAAGAATAAAAACCATCTAATGCACTATAAACAAAACATAAATGGATAACTCTATGTAACCCATAACCACAAACCATATTCAATATATCAATAATGCAATACTAAATCGTAAACCTCAAACACATTAAAGTAACATCATCATCATATACACATATATAGTAATTTGACTCCTCAAAAGCAATGTTATACGATAAATGTTTTCATCTCCTTGCCTATTGTTAGCGACAGACAATATTCCATCATAATATCTAATATGTTTCTTCTCATCTCTATGAATAGAATTAGGTGTGATGCCAAGAATGGGTGGGACATCTGATGTCTTTATCTGAGTATGGTGCGTTGTCTCAACCTGTACCTCATCATCCTGAAAGCCAACCATATAGTAAATAAGTCAACATAGATGAATCTCTCAGTTAAACACATAATTAAATTAAATCATCCATTACATCTACTTGCCTCTTCACAAGGAGTGTCAAGTCTGATATCTCTGAGATCCCATATAACAAACCCTTTGACATACTGCTAAAAATCTTGCAAATGTATTAAGGTAGGGCAATGGATAAATGGGAACAATGGCCTCAAAAATAATAACTTTCACAATAAATTGGGGGAGTGTGATGCCATGACACTTCCATGCATGCGGGATACTATCACAAACCACTCCTCTCACGACAACTATATCATCTGACATTAACCTAACTTCGACCCCATCAGGAAAATCCTGGAATAATGACAATCTCAATTACATTAATAAATTTATCTTAATTTCACCAAAAAAGAATACAAAAATCAAATGAGAACATTTAATAACTTACAAGTCCAACTTCACCCTTTCTCTCACTTTCAACAAATCATTTGAGGCCCTCTCCCTCCATCCCCTCATCATCCCCTCTCTCTCCTTGAATGGAAAAGAATCTGCAACTCTGGAAATATTCATCTCCACCTCTCTGACCTCTTTTGAATCTATCTCGCTGATAAGATCAAAACCACATGTTGATTGTGAAGGGGGCGTCTTATCACAAACATCCACCTACAACAATCGAGTCATCAAGATAATTTTAATATAAAAAACATAAGGCAATATATGATTTTCAAGTGTGTGTTAAGTTGTTTTTACCTTTCTCCATTTCACATGAATCGAGTTTGTTTATCAGCGTAGGAGCTCACACAAGAGAATTTCATAATCCTAGGCACATCTACAATTAGTATATACAAAAATAAACAAAAATTATATTCTATATAGCAACAAAAGACCAATAATTACTTACGTTATCATTCATAGGGGGTCAACATTTCCACTACTTGTTCCACCCTCTTCTCTATCTTCCTCTTCATGATATAATATTAAGTTTTTGATTTCTAATCAAACATAATATATAATATATTATACTAATCTTAAATTTACCTTTGTTTTGATATTTGACTTAATTTTCCTCTCATTCTCAACCAATGATCCTCTCTCAACTTTTCGTATCTCTTTTGAATCATAGGTGCACATTGCAATCATCCACCTCCCTCTTTCCTTCCTGGCTCAACTCCTCAATCGATTTTTGTATTATTTTTTACAAACTCAATCAATAACCCTCTTGTGTTGTAGGTAGAATCATTGCCTCATGACATAGTTCATATCCCCCTCTCTCTTTTGCATGTATGCCTTGCTCCTATCTTGAGGGATAGGTGGTCATTTTCCCATATGCTTATGGCCACACTTACGGGGTTCAACAAATGGAAAATTGTGTGCTACCTAGAGATGTCAATTAAGTCTATGTAACTCCGAAAAACTAACATCCCCACTAATAACACATGATCCATGCTAGAAAAAATAATGAATACGACCATTAACATGTTTGGTTTTGTACTCTATGGGTGGCTTACAGATATCTGAGTGAATGGGCTCAGAAGGACCATCTAACGTAATGCCATCAAATGTTAGAGGAGCATCTCCATTTTCATCCTCTATGACGCTTGTGAAAATGTGTGTGTGCCATGTGATGTGAAGGTGCTTGTATCTAGAGAGTACAAGTACATAACTATTAGCCCAACATAAAATATTAAGTATTTTTCAAAATAAGTAATGTTCACATAATCGAATATTACCATCATGGAATGTTAAGAAACCTATGTGAAAAGACATAAAATTCATATTTTTTATCCCAACAAATGACATTAGGTATGTTGCTATGACAAACAATTAATGTTCACAAAGTTATATATTATTGTCTCATTATTTATGTCTTCCCGAAAACATAAATGAATATTGTGAACACGGATTGGCCCATGTCGCTAGCTTCCGCGTGTTTCGTTCATGTGTGTTGTCATAACCATCTTTGAAGCGCCACATTGTAAAACAAGTTAAACTCAAACAAATGGTACACGAAGTTATTTATTTGTATTTGCATTCATATTGAGAAAATAGTGTACAATAAATGATTTGTGACAAAGTTAGCCTTATACATTATTTTTCAAAACTAGATACTTGACTCTAGATGTTTCTATAGACACTTGTAATTTAGCTCGAGTAATTTAAATACTTAAATTACGTAAGTATCCTTTTTCCCGTAAATTGACGACATATCATCAATAATGCTCACTTTCTCTTCTATCACCATTAATTAGCTACATTACACTAGTTAATTAACCCTTCTATCTAAAAAAACCAATTACTGACCTTCCGTTAATAAATCCCCCTTTCTATCTAGACTAATTAATTATTATTAATTAATTATTTTCTCTTCCACTAAATCAATAAATCATCATTTACTTGATTAAATTCCTCCCATAGACTAAATCATGATAATTATTCCTCTAAAAACTTTTATAAGTTTTCACACCTATTAATTAATCACTTTGGTTAATTAATTAATAAACCCCCTCAATCCCTATGAGTCACTAGAGGACAAACTAAACTCTCCTAAGGTTGACTCAACCATTTCTAAACCTCTTATCTACAACTAACTCAACCTCTTTATTATCCCACATGTAGAGGGATGTAGAGATTATTTTATCCATTGGGCTATATAAAGAGCCCTCCTCATACCTTTCTTCTTACACCTAAATGAGCATAAATCCTAAGCTATAGCCATTTTCATAATCTTAGAGTGTTCTTCATTGGAGGAGCTAGCTATTTTCATTTTTTGCATTCATTATTCCAAGTTTGAAGTCATATGGAGATATGTCAAATGGTCTTGTAGCCATGGATTGACAAGACTCCATTCTTGAAACATTGGGATTCAAGCATACAATTAACCCTTTTGATTGTCAAGGATCTAAATAGGTTCATTTCATTAGCATTCAATTAGAGATAGAGATTAATGGATTGTTGGGTTTTTAAATGGAACTTTAACAAACCATAGTCAGGGGAAAACAAGTCCCTCCTCTTTAATGGGAGAGGTTCCCTTATTGAAAGCAAGAAGAAAAACTTATATACAAATGTACAACTTTCAAAGTGTGGATTCCTGATACTTTGAAATGTTTTATGCCCAAAGATCATCAATACGAAAGAATGGAAGAATTAAGGAGATGAGAAAGGAAGAACATAACAATACCTTCAAGAAATATAGATGGTAGAGTATAACCTTATACGTATTGAGCCAAGGAGATGCATAATAGAATCATTCAATTTCATAACCAATATAATTCCATAGACACAAAGTTACAGAAATCATATAAACAAGAACACAAAGTTTCTTATCATAAAAGATGGATGATTCCCAAATTTTAGAAAAGGAAAGAAGGAATAGCAGAGGAAGAAAGGGAAACTTCTGTATTGATTACTTTGAATCTATTACCTTTATAGAGTATCAGGATCCAACCCTAACAATATGGAGAAGCCATTAAATAGCTTCCAAGAATGGTTACATTTGGCTACAAAAATGATGAAACTCGATTCAATAAAATGACCTCTAAACCTCTCCAACGCCTCTCGACGCTTGTTTCCATACCTAAAGCAGCAAAACACCTGGATTGAATGCAATCATTCATCACGCCTTTGCAAACTTTGAATTTGATCCGTCCACGTGGGAGAGATTTTAAACTGAAGTGGGCCTAAGGCCACCTTTTGTATTTTGTGCCTTTTAGAGAAATGACACTTTGGAACATTTTGGCACACCCACTCACTTTTGATACGGGCTCTACACATGGTTTTACTTGAGTGGCGACATGGAGCCACATGTCACTTTTATAATTTTACTTCTTTTCAACGCAGCTCAAAAACTCAAATTGCTCCATCGACTGCCTCTCTGCTTTGACTTTCAATGCGGCCTCAAGCTATAGGTAGGTACCTCAACATTTGACTTTATCTCTTGGCATGGGTGGGGCCTAACAGTCACTTTATAACTTTAAGCTCTTTTGCATGGAAACAAATCCCACATTCTCGCTTTGACTTTTCAACATAAGAGTAAGGTCGTGCCTTACTTTATACTTTTTCACGCCCTTTAGGAAATAAAACCAAAATTCCCAAATTGCACTAATGGCCTGTCCTCCCACCTTGACTTTTTCAAAGCATCAAAACAAAAAAGGGTCTTCCTATTTAGCTTGAACATGGCTATGTGTCCCTTTGTGGGCCATTTAGTTTTTTTGTGTTTTTGACTAAGTCTCTTTTGTTTGGCTTGGAATCACATGTCTAACCCTAGACACGTGGAGGATCAGCGCACATTTGGGACATGCCTTCAAATTTTTCCTTTGAATTTGTGTCAAGATAACATGTGGAGGCTTCTGTAAACCCTTCTATACTTAGCCGATTCAGGATTGTTTTGTGTTCATTTCAGACCTGGGACACGTGGAAAGCCTTCGCTTATTTGAGGATTATCCCTTGGGCCCTGCCCTTAGAGTTGCATCGTTTGGACGCATGGAGGCTTCCGCTTCTGCTTGAAACATGGCCACACTGCATCTAATCAAATATGACCACGTAACCCATGGATGTTGGGGAAAAAATTGAAGGGCTCCGATACACCTGTCGTTCATGACTATGAAAAAATAAAAATAAAATGGAAAACCCCACCTTTACACTCGAATTTCAAACCTGCTCTCCATGGAATGAAAATTACAAACAATACCAAGCTCAACACGATCCATAGCCAAATAGAAGAATTGAAAATGACATCCAATGAAGGAAAATATTTTTCAAGCAAAAGCATGGATCACTCCAAGTACCGACTCAAAATTTTCAAAACTTGACTTCAAAAAGAGGGAATTTTTTGGGGTAACAACATGGATTAACATGTTAGTTTGAATATTTATTCATGTTCTAATGCAAGGATGTTAGTAGATTAGTCATGTTTAACTTAGCATGATGGTGCATTTATTTTGATTTAGCTTTGTTTTAAGACTACTATGTGTTAGTTATAATTCTTTTTGCATTGCTAAAAAAATTCTTGCACACATTTGGCATGCCAGAGAGACCGATCATTTGTCCTTTAGCATTATAGTTCAATTTTTTTTATTTCAACATTTGACTAACCCTTACTATACACATGTGTGAAATGATGTTAAAATTCTTATGATTTTTGTTAACCTTACATGTGTAGAGTCTTACTTAGAGCTTTAATTTTGATGGGCTATTGTCAATTTTGAACTAACATGTTAAAATTTGGTGCATTTTGAATTTTTTTGTGTCATTGAGCCATATTTTAACATCATCACTGTGTTCAAATTTTGTAGGGGGTCACAGTGACAAAAACCACGCACTAATGCACTAAACCACACGCATGCACTAATCCCAGTAGCGCACACACACATTGTTGTAATATTGTACCTTTGCTTATTATCAAAAACTTGTCGTGCTAGTACAAAAGCACACCTAAAGGTGGTGCATACACCCTTCTATTAATTCACATGTTGTGTCTCATCTATGGTGTAGGCACCCTTATGCTAGTGCATATATCTCTTGGCCAACGCAGACGCATATATTCTTAGTTTTTTACCTTTTATTTTTTAGTCGCCCGCACACACACATCTATACCCTAGAGCACATGTACATATCCTAGTGTAGGCATCTTTCGAGTAAAGGCACACCGCAACTGATAGGTTTACACAAAAATTGGTGCAGGAACCTTAACCCATGTGCACACACCCCTAACCTAAACACAGCACCTCGATGAGGCTTGCATGTCAATCCCGTGTTTTCAAAATTTTGTGTTCTTAAATGCTAACATCATTATAGGTTTAATCTTGATTAATTTTCATTTTTTGCAGGGGTATGTTTACATGCTTTTTTAGGTTATATCAAATATTGGATAAACCTTGCATGCTTAATCATAAGAGTAAGGTCGTGTATGCTCTTCCCTCACGTCTTTTGGGGCAATCTTGGGAATCATAAACGATTCTTATATCTTTTATTTCTTTGAAAAACATTTAGAATGTCCAAATCAAGTCAAGATGTATGTATTTTGTGTTTGAATTAATTACTTTCCATTTGTTGATTTCTTGATTGGATTTTACGTCACGTATGCTCTTCTCTTGCATCCTAGGATGATCTTGAGAATCAGAAATGACGTTTATTTCTTTTATGGAAAATTACTAATCTATTGTGCAGAACCAAAAATGCTTGACAAAGAAAAGAGAAGTCAAGACAAAACTAAACTACTAATATTGTTTTCACGTAGGGTGCTTCAAAAGTGTTCAAGCAAACCACATCAAATTAAATAAGATAAAAAAACACACCAAAGTGTGCACATCACATCGTATTTCACGCAAGTTTGGATAAGGGTACGCCTCATCTACTTAAAACTAGGACATAACCCTTTGGCATAAGCCTTAAGCAATAAAATGGGGGTGGTTCTCGGAACCCTAAAGTAGTCCATGCCCTTGGAAATTTAGGGAACCTTGTCGATGAAACGGGAAGTGCTCTGCACAACCTACTTGACTATTATTACCATTTGTGAGATTTAGCATCAAATTTATCTTCCCACAACCCCAATGATAATACCTGAATGATGGACACATTTATTGCCCATTGTGCTTGAAGGGGGTAAAGTAAAGCCGAGATACTCTAAGAATTAGTCAGTGTGACTTTTCTTGGAAAATCAAGCTTGCTCTTAGATAAATTTTGTGATACCTAGTTGAGTGAACCACCTAGGAAGCTATCTTTGACCAGGAGCCAACTTTGACCATATCAAAACTAATTTGAGTTGAAAGTCATTATTCATCACGAAACATGTGAAGCATTACTTTTCTTAGTTTTTCACTCACCCTAAGGTGAGGCAAAACTCTTCAAGTGAGGCCAACATTTTCACCCCTAATTGATCTACTTCCTTCACTTTATTTTGACACTTTGTTGATTAGAAGAAGAGTGACTACCCTTGTGTTGTTAATTGATTGTATTTGCCACTTTTGTGTTTTTTTACGCTATTCCATGTTACGGATGAGTTGTTAAACATCTAAAGTGTGTGGAGACGTTTTCATATCATGGTAGTCATTTTTTATCTTGATACCCAAGTCAAGATCGTCATCGTAGTTAGGATTGATTCATCACTTTGATTCTCCTTTGAATGGTTATCTTGTTTATATCGTGTCACTACAATTTTTGTATTTATGTCTTGTTTCTTGAAAACTTGACCTAAATATCTATATTGTGATGTTACGCTATATACACTTTAACAATTCCTAGGTATACTCTAACTTTAGTTTGATTTCAATTACTACCTCGATTTTGAAAAGTGTTGAGTGTTACCACTTGTGCATGTTATATCAATATCATCTTGATATTAATACCTTACTTTCTCGCAAAGTTTGGTTAACATATCTTGGTGAAATTGTTGTGTCACTCACAATCATAACTGACACTTTTTGGAATATAGGTCTTGATTGGATTTGGGCTTGCTTTTAGTATACTTTTGTTTGGGATCATGTTAACTCCTTGTTATTACTTACGCCTTGTTCATTTCTTTGAACTCGACATAAGTAGTGACATTTTGTTAATCATCTTAAGACACCAACTACCTTTTTGGAAAAAAACTTAGGAAGTACATCATTTAGTTGATTGGTTTGGAACTAAACATTGTGTGATTGTATTTTGATTACCATTATTGGCTTATTCATTTAGAGAAATCACTTTGTCACATTGATACTTTGACATTCATTATAATTCTTGAACTCTTGACATTATTTTTATGTTTCACTTAGGCTTAATCATTATCTTTTGAACACATTCAAAAACACCTTAGTGAAACTCTCATACATCATGGCCCCTAAAACAAGATTAGGAATCAAAAAGCAGGCATTGGAAACAAGACAAACACAAACTTGGGAAACTTCAAACAAACAAGGGTCAAATCCCTTTATTGGCCATGATCTTGGGCCTTTATTTTCCATAGAGAAAGAAGTAGAGGAGATGGTAGATCATAGTGGTGATGAGTTAGAATCACCACATGCGAATTTGACTTTGACCCCACCTTGTTAGATGAATTCCTTTATAGAAACAAATATCGGGTGCTAGCACGAGTGGTGGAATTAGGAGCTAGAATGCCTATAGAACATGAGACAATCCCACCAATGAATGAAGCTAATGAGGAAGAACAACCTCTCATTAACATGGATGATATCCTAACACATGGACACGCTTCCACGTCCAATGTAGGAAATGATAATGTGGTGGGTTATAAAATTCCTTCATCAAGATACCATGTAAAGTTAGAATAGAACATGAGAATGTAGAACAACCTCCACACCACGAAGAAGAAGAAGAACCTCTTGAGGGAGAAGTCACTATTCAACAAAAAATCCAAAACCTTAGTCAAAAATTAGCATTGCTCACATCTCATGTATAAAAGGAAACAAAAAAAATGTGCATAAGACAAAACCTAAGGTCAAAGCTAGTGAACTTCACATGGAAAATCAAGAAGAAAAAATATGGAATACAATCACGTATATATCCCTGCTTCTCCTACTAAAGAGAAATTACTTACACAAGAAATGCAATCCATGAAATGATACTTACAAGCCTTCAAGAAAGTAATGTTGGGAATAATAGAAATACCAATATGAAGAGCTATGCCCCCATCCATTTGATAAAACTATGATGCTTCAACCCTTCCCTAAGAAGTTTGACATGCCAAAATTTGACAAATACAGAGGGAAAGGTGATCCCATGAGATCATGTGAAATATTTTTACATGGCATGCCAAGAAGTGGCATATAGTGACAATTACCTCATACGACTCTTTCCTAAGAGTCTAGGAGGACAAGCCTTAGAATGGTTCACTCACTTACCTCATGGGTCTATCTTCACATGGCCTGAATTAGTAGAAAGGTTTGTTCGACATTTCTCGTACAACATAGAAAGTGACATAACCATGGAAGACTTATGTGGTACTAAACAATGCCCTAATGAAACATTCACTAGCTTCTTACAAATATGGCGAGGGATAGCTAGTTGCTTCCCTTGCACATTTCCTAAAAATAACTTGTGAGTATCTTTGTGCCCAATCTAAACCCAGACATTGATTTCCATTTGTAAATGCATTGTGTTCATACCTTTGAAGAGGTCATTGAAAAGGGCATACAAATAGAAAAATCCCTCATTGCCAAAGGAACCATCAAATCACATTCTAAAGATAATCAAAATGCCAAACCCATGGAAAATCCAAAATATTTAACAAAAACAAGAACATGGTGGGACAAAAATCATAGATTCCAAACGAGTACAAATGGTCAAGTTGGTCAACCTTTTAAACTGACCAAAGGACCTATTCAACCACCACCTAAACATAGAACGTTCACTCCTCTCAATGAGCCTTTGTCTGCAATATTGAAGCAATTGGATGCAACTCACATGGTGACTTATCCCACGATGCAACCTTTTGATGAAAATGCTCCTAAACCATCATGGTACAAAGAGCATGACTATTTTGATTTACATCGTGTCAAAGGACACAAGACAAACAAGTGCCTAAGACTTCACCACTACATCCAAGATCTCATTGACAATGGAGAGATAGAAGTTACTACCCCGAAAAAATTCAAATGCCAAATGAAAAGATGGGGATATTCAAAGAACCATTCCCTAAACATGGTAATTCATATGATAAAATTCTTGGATCAAGGAGATTCATCCAAAAGTTACAAGGTTATGAACTACCTCTATACCAAAAGTGACAATAATCATTATGATTCACTCATTGGATGTATCCACTCTTCCAATGAACATGTGAATACCATTAGGATCAAGGAAAGGATTGCACTTATGGTAATAAGGTGCACCCCATCTCATGATCCCATAACCCTCTCTATCAACCCCATAGATGGTCGATATAACCTCTTAGAATAACTTGAGAAGACATCTACCAAGATTTCAATCTTGGATCTTCTTAAAATATCAAATGTACATAAGGAATCTTGTACAAAAATCTCCAAGGGTCAGAGTTTCAATGGAAGTAGACCCTTCACATCTTCAATTCCGTGATGGAAAATGTTACACCAAATGAATACATCTCCTTTAATCATAAGGAGATCCCTAGTGAGGATCATACGCATAATCTCCCTCATATATGAGGTATTTGTTACCCACCGAAGATAAAATGGGTGCTTGTGGACAATGGATCAGGGTTGAATATATGCACTTTGAAACTAATTAAACAATTAGGACATACAGAAGAAGATCTAGAGTCCCATATTATTACCATAACCGCTTATGACAACGCGGAGCGGAGTCATTTGAACAATCACATTGCCAATGGAGGTAGGACCAACTTGTCATCATACAAAGTTTCATGTCTTAGACTTGGAACTTCCATATAATATGCTTCTTGGCCACCACCATGGATTCATGCCATGCAAGCCATACCATCAACATTCCATTAGTGCATCAAATTGAAACATGAGGGACACATTGTTACAATACAAGGAGATCCATAACCCTTCGCTCACTTTGTAGATCTCTCAATAGATTTTCTCGTAAGGGTACTTATACATGTCCTCTCTGATATAGTTGTTCCTCTTTAATCAGAAGCTATGGAATCACAGGGTAGATTCAGACTCCCTAAGTTCTTGTGCCCATGAAGCTTCTACATCGACTTCTCCTTTTGATTCATGGGAGATGAAAGTTATGGAATATGGTTGTGGAGAATATAATGTGCAACAATCTCTCCTAGTTTCAGACCTATCATTGTCACCTAAAACAAGAGGCCAACCCAACTATCATTTCAGATGGCCTAGAGATGAGAGAACTATTGGGACATTCTTACCTAGGGGTTACTTGCTGAAGAGAAATTGTTGGACCCACCTATGACTTGGGTCCCGAGGATACTCAACCAACTTGCTACCAAATCCCTGAATATGAGAAGTCTAGCCAATGATGTATTCTATGGGCTACAAGGGTCTAGGATGTGGAAAGAATGAGCAAGGACCAAGAGAACCAGTTCCTCTCCCACATTTCAAGACAGAAAGATATGGTATCAACATTCAACCTATGGATCGCACCCCAATGATCAAGATGCTACCTATTTTGAGCGTGAAGATAGCTCTGATTATTTAGATAACGACATAGATTCCCATTGTAGCCAATATGAGGATCTTACCTCCACAAACCTATTCATGGATATTATTGTCCTTACCTTAACCCCCACTAAACCTAAAATTGACCTTGTCTACCCTTTCCTTGTCGAATGGGACCAACAACGTCACATACCACTAGACCTCTTTGAAAATGATGAGGCCATTATGGAAATTCATGGGCATTCGAGATACAATTCCAATTGAGACCATAAGAAGGGTTTCTACATTGAATTAGATACTACACATACTTTAGAGGAAGTTGAGCTTCATGGTCAACAAAACTTAAGAAAAAGTGAGGGAAAAAGTTCCAACGAAAAGCCTCGAAAAAGAAAAATTCCAAGTCACACAATGAAAACCTCTTTGAGGCGTTGGCTGAAAAACAAGTAACAAAATCAATGGATAAGAAAAGTGACCACGCCAAGGGTGAAAATCTTGTAGAGATGCCCTTGGAAGAAGATCTCAACCTTCCTCTCGATCCTACGCATATGGAGGATTTGTCAAAAATGCTAGTAGAAGAAACCATCGATGTGAATATTGGAACAGAAGAAGACCCAAAGATAGTCAAGCTAGGAGCTTCACTCTCAACACGGAGCAAAAGACATTCACCATGCTTCTGTGGAATTTTAGATATATTCACATGGTCATATAAGGATATGTCAAGCTTGGATCCAACTTTGGTAGTGCATAACCTAGTTGTGCATGTAGACACCAAGCCCATCAAACAGAAACTCAGAAAAATGCATCCACGGTGGCTCTTCTAGTTAAAGAAGAGCTAGAAAAGATTGCTAGCAATAGGCTTCATTAGACCTATTGACTACTCAGAATGGATATCGAATATAGTCCCCATAAAAAAAACTGTCGAGATCATAATTTGTACAGATTTTAGAGACATCAATAAGGTGTGTCCAAAAGATGATTTCTCATTGCCCAATATTGACATGATTGTTGACTCAACTGCAGGATATGAAATGTTATCTCTTATGGATGGATTTTTAGGTTACAATCAATCAAAATAATAGATGAAGATCAGCACAAGACAACCTTCACAACCCTCGGGGACTTTTTATTATCATGTAATTCCCTTTGGCCTTAAAAATGTAGGTGCAACCTATCAAAGGGAAATGATAGTGATCTTCCATGATATGATTCATGACATCATGGAGGACTATGTGACAATATCCTAGGAAAATCCAAGACAAGAGCAGATCACCCTAAGATTTTGTGGTGTATCTTCGAATGCCTACAGAGAATACAAGGTCAGATTAAATCCAAAGAAGTGTGTGTTTGGTGTATTTTCAGGAAATTTACTTGGCTTCATTGTATCACGGAGGGGGATTGAGGTAGACCCAACTAAAGTTACCACCATTATTGAAATGCCTCCTCCCAAAAAATCAAACAATTTACAACTTACAAGGAAAGATACAAGCCATCTGTCATTTCATTTCGTAGTTGGCTGACAAATGCCATTCATTCACCCATCTACTTAAAAATATGTTGCCTTTATTTGGGGACCAGAGCAATAACACATGCCTTCACCTTGCTTAAGTAATACTTGGCCAACCCGCCTGTCCTCATGCCTCCAACTCCCGATGAGCCACTTTTGTTGTATATTTCTACTACTCAATTTTCTATTGGTGTTTGCTCACCCAATATGACCTAAGTCACAAAGAAAAATTGTGTACTATCTCATTCGTACTTAATTTCTTATGAGCTCAATTATCCTTAGATTGAAAAAGCTTATCTGGTTGTCATTTTTACCTTCCAAAAATTGTGTCATTACCTATTGAATACTAAAACCAAGCTTATATCCAAGGTTGACCCACTCAAGTACCTATTATCAAAACCTCCCTTACGGAAGAATGGCTAATTGGATCATTCTGCTGAGTGAATTTGACATTGAGTATGTACACCAAAAGTTAGGTTAAAGGACAAGTGTTTGTTGATCAATTAGAGAAGCACATATACATAGGAAAAGAACCTATAAGTTTGGATCTTCTAGATGCATCATTGATGTATATCAAGGAATCTGTCATGTGGCAAGTGCACTTTGATGGATCTTTCACTTTCCATGGTTCGAGAGCAGGTGTAGTGTTAATTACTCCTTCAGAGACCCCATACCACAAGCTTTCCATCTTGGTTTTCCTTGTACAAATAATATTGCAGAATATGAGGCACTCATCATTGGGATGAAGCTAGCAATCAAATGGGATATCCACCATGTCAAGGTCATTGGTGACTCACAATTGATCATCAAACAAGTCAACATGAAGAATACAAATTCAAGGATGAAAAGCTCATCCCCTACAAGAAACTGGTGGAAAATTTGAAAGAATACTTTGTGTGTATTACATTTGAATAGATTCCAAGGGCACAAAACCACTCCACAGATGTAATGGAAACCATGGGTTCGATGCTATGAATTCCACTAGAGAGAAATGATATGCCATTATTTGTTGAGAATTTATGCCAGCATGTGTATGACATGTCGAAATCCTTCTTTGGCTTGTGAATTTTTTGGTCCCTATTCCCATGGTATGTGCACATCCATGCCTATCTTAAACACAATACATTTCCTCCTAACATCTCTCCTCTCGAAAAAAAAAATCCTTATCCACCAGATAGCCCATTTACACCCTCTTAGAGATATGCTCTATCATCATGGCTATGATGGGAATTTATTGTGTTGTCTAGATGTAATGAGTCAATCCAAGCAATCAAAGAGGTACATGAAGGGGTGTGCAATGCCCATACAAACAGAATGGTTTTAGAAAAGAAATTTTAAGGGTAGGATACTATTGGCCTACTATGGAAACAAATTGCTGCAACTATGTGAGGAAATGTGTGCTATGTCAAAAATATGGAAATTTCATCCATGCACCATCACAATGCATTACAGCCAATCATAACCTCGTGGCCATTTTCTAAATGGGGACTAGATTTGATAGGAAAACTCACCCCCACCTCATCTGATGGCCATACCCACATCATCACAACTATGAAATATTTTACTAAGTGGGTGGAGTTCATTCCTTTGACTTATGTTACAGGTGCTCAGATTTCAAAGTTTATCATGAATCACCTTATTTTCGGTATGGCATTCCTATGGCCATAGTTATTGACAATGGAAAATATTTCAAGAACAAGACAGTGAAAGATATTTTGTCATCGATTTAAAATAAAATTGAAGTGGTCTACACCATATTATCCTCAAGGTAATGGGCAAAGTTGAAGCCACTAACAAAACATTGGTTTGATCATGGAAAAGATGGTGAGTAAGATAGGTCACAATTGGCATTTACAAATTCACCCAGCCCTCTGGGCTTATAGGACCTCCATTCACACTCCTACTAGTGTGACACCTATTCCCTAGTGTTTGGAACAAAATCTATCATCCCATTGAAATAGAGCTTCCTTCCCTAAGAATATCTCTTAGGGATTATCTGACAAAGATGAGGATTACAGTGGACAAGGGGCAGAATTAGAACTCCTAGATGAAAAGTGCATCCACACCCTTAACCATCTCAAGGTGTATCGAAAGAGTCTCCAAAATTATAACAAAAGGATCATACCTCATCAATTTGAGGTTGAGATTTGGTCATGAAAGAAAATTAGTTCAACACAAGGGTAGAAAAGAGAGAAGAAAGGAAAGTTTGAACCACATTGGTTAGGACCTTATGTCATTATGGAAAAATATGGAACAAGAGCATACAAAATTTCCCATCCCAATGGCGATGAGCTCTGCGAGAGCCTATGAATGTCCATGCACCTTAAGTGGTTCTATGCTTAAACATGGCATAAAAAAAAAAAAAAAAAAAAAAAAAAATTATCAAAATACAAAAAAAAAAAAGAAAAAAGATAAAGAGAAAGCAAGTCATCCAAATGTGAAAACCACACAATTTTGGCACTTTGGATAGGTCCCTTGGTGAAAACCGGCTTCCAGCCTTGGGAGGATTCATTGTTCACAAGCATCTTGCATCGGGAGGGTACTTTTACTTAGCCTAGGGCTAGTTCCACCTACATCCGAGATTCTCTATGAACCTATCTTGTCAAGCCTTGATCCGGCTATTTCTCCTCTTGTCAATTTAGTGAAGGGATTTTCTTTGTATATTCCCCATCTAATGTTGGGGCACTTTCACAATTTCACCTTCCTGTTTATAACACATGGTGTGTGCCCTTGTATATTCCCCATCTAATGCTGGGGGAACCACGTTTCTTGGTTTCCTGCACATAGCTTTGAGAACCTTGGAAAATCCAAAAACATTCAAATATGTTGAAAAACACAAATAATAGAAAAAAAGAAACTTGTTTCACAAAAAAAATTCATAAAAACACAAAACAATAGAAAATTGTTAAACAAATAGAAAATTGTTTCAAAAAACAAAAACATAAAAACAAAAACAATAGAAAATTGTTTAGCAAACTTCCCAAAAACAACGCAAAACACATTGAAAAATAGTACCACAAAAACATAGCTTTAGTTTACTTGTTTTCTCTTGTTTCTTGCTTTGTTTGTTAAGTTGTGTACATTGTTTTCTTATATAGTTGTTTCTTGTTTGTACATTTGTATAGTTTTTTTCTTAGACATACTTTGTTAAGATCCATCTTTTCTTTCTTAGATTAGATTTATTCTTACTTGTATATATGAAGTGTGTTTTTGCATGCTTGTAAATATTTGTACATAGTTGTGTTATTTCATGTTGTTTAGCAATGTATATTTGATAGGTTTGTTAACATTTGATTGTGTTTTTTTGTCATGTACATAGTTTTGTTATCACATCATCATATCTCTATCACTATCATCACATCTAACATCATCTATACATCATATATAAATAAAAAACTAAGTATACATCATACATGCATGCTAAGATAATCATCACATATCGTATCATCAAATGGGGGCAAGAGGGATCACAAATATCAAAATCTATCCCCCACACCCGTATCATCATGTCATCCCATCCACTAATCTAGAGCATCACATGTATAATAAAATTGATATCATATGGATCTATCATATACAAATCAAACACATGTGATACATCCTCATCTATCATCATGATACATACAAGATATGAAATCAAACCATATAACATCATGATACAATCAACATCCATAGAAAAACATCAAAGTAAAATGCATCATCACATGACAAATGTGCCATAAAAATGTCCATATATACATGTATAAATATGTCTATCTCAAGGAGGATATACATCATCGATACAAAATGGGCCATCAAGGGCACAACTCATAAAGCCTTCATAAGAGGCGTACATAAAAAATGCTATACATCGATCAAAAAATGCTAAAGCCTTCATAAGAGGTGTACATAAAAATGGTACATCATATACATATGTCAAAATGTTGAAGCCTTCATAAGAGGAAGGTATATCAAAATACATGTACAATCAATAAATACATGAGATTCATGACTGACTCAAGCCTTTAGCTAGACTAGGTGGCTGCGAGATGGGGAAGGACCCATGACCTGTGCACCCCGCTGCCTTGTCGATGCTCTTCAAGGAAGCTCAACTGATCTACTTGATGCCTGAGGCCTCTCTAACCTCATCGATCCACTCAATGTATGGTTAGGTGGGTTCCCGCATACCCTCTAGAATAGCCTCATAGTATAAGGAATGGTAGTAAGAGGCTCTTCCCTCAGCTGTTCATGCCAAATCTTTGTGGGTGTGTGTTATCACCATGGCCCCATCTATGCATCGAAAGGATGTTACCTCTATATATATCCTTGCCACATCATCCTATCCTACTACTCACTTGGCTCGCAGTTGATCTCTCTGAGCCGTCACCTACTACACCTGCAACTATTGTAATAAACTCATAACTTGGGCCATTTATGAGGCATCTATCATATCTACTGAAAGTGGGTGGCATCATCTCCTCCCTAGTCTTCCTGGGCTCTGGCCTTGTCTTGCTCCATTGTCAAGACCTGTATATGAGCATGGGCTTAGTCCCACTCTGTTGGTATGACCTATATATGAGCTGAGCAGGACTCGGTCCCTCTTTGTCATTACTCTATGGGTGACCTCACCTACTAAAACTACTCTACTTGGTCATAAGGTCAAGCATGTATATGATCAGGGCATGTCTCCTCTATCATTTTACACCCTATATCTGAGGAAACCTCCTCTTTGTACTACAAGAGAATCTTCCATGACTTGTCATAGTTATTGTCTAGGGCTAGGTCCTATCCCATGTCATCTTCAACCTATGCTTGGGGCAACCTATGTGGTCCCTAAATTGTCCCCGATCCTCGTAATCTGGGCATCTAGGCCTTGTACCTTCCCTTGCTCTCCCGATCAATATGGGCATATGGCCATGTTGACTTGTCCCTACTCTTGTAATCTTGGCCTTCAGGCCCTCACCTATCTCTATCTCCAAAAGGATCATCATCTCACCTAAGACCTTAAGATAGACCTTTACTCCCATCATCACCCATCATCATGTCTTATAAGGGATCTCATCAAAAGGATCATCAGCTCTATCACCTCCCCTATCCCATGCCTGCCTCATCGGTATGGTCAATCATCATAGGAAAACATAGTAGCATACCATGCCAAATAATCTGGTGTGGTACCTGGATCTCTAACCTATCAAGTAGGATCTCAAACTTGTGGTACCATCTGGGCAAAACTGGCTCTAGCTCATGCCACCTGAATACGTAGCCCCATAGTCTATCTCTCCACATCACGGTGAGAATACCATATGTCTATTGGGAATGCCCCTAAATCATGTCCCAAATACACTGCATCGATCTACTTTGTACATCTCCATAATGTAACTATGGATTCTAAAAGAAAGTTCTCTACCATGCAAAACTTGATCTCTACTCTATCCTCTAGGCCACTATATATGTCTATAGGGCCTCCAGATAACATCTCTCTCCTGAATCTCATCAAACTCTCATCCGATAATAGTAATATGTACTACCCAAGTGGCCTCATACATCATCTCCTACAAGGACCCATCCCATGAGTGTCATATCCTCTGGAGCTCATGCACGCATAATGCACCTACATGGCACTCAATCACTATGTGGTCCCATGACCATATCTATAATAGGGAGGCTAGCCCCACCATCTTCTGACGGTGGTAAGTGATCAAATGTAGATCCCAATAAAGATGTGTCAATATGCACTGGCCCCAACAATATCTCTCACCACTATACAATCCATGAACTACTGTAATCAATCCTAATGGAAATGAAGTCCATGTCTTATCAAGTGAGTAAGAACCCATTGATAAGAGCCATCAAATATAATGGTCCTCATGGTGAATAGTAGGATCTGATATACACCAGTGTAAGGAAACTATCATACCCTCATGGGGTATCTCATCATGGCAGAATATATCACTAACAACCTCTGTAATCCACTTGAAGTCACTGGTATACTCAATTAGAGAACCAACAATGGGGACACGCAATATCCACCACACGTCCTCCAGTGTAATAGTCATCTCTCCTCGTCGGGAGCCAGAAACATTGACTCTTGTTGTGCCACCGCTCGATCAACATTGTTAGAAAACCATGATCCAGGGTGATCGATGGCATCCGCGCTACGTGGCCTAGGTCGACCACCTCCAGTAGCACCTCCATATCATGATGGTCCCATCGACACATGCTCACCTCCATCTCAGCTATGTGACTATGTCAGTTCTCTCTCTCTGTAACACCGACAAAGCATCTCTACAAAAACAAAACATGTGTTAGACACTAACATTTCTTCTAAGTTCTTCTATTGTTCTTCTATCCTAAGCTAATTTTCACTTTCTTCTAGGTGTCAATTTTTGGCATTTTCCTACTTCTTCATCTATGGGACTTTCTTCCCTTTTTGGCACACATGCACCCATTTAGGGCATGTGCACACCTATTTGGGCATGTGTGCACCCTTTTTATGGCATGCACACGTGGGTGCATCTGCTTAGGGCACTTGCACTATGGTTTACTTGTTTCTTTATGCATGCACACTGTAGTGCTTTGTGTGTATGCACAAGGGTTTTTGTGTTGTGCGTATGCACGAATGTGTGTGCACACGTGCATACATGCTTTTTGGCATGTGCACATGCACACATACACTTTTCTGGCACTGTGCATGCGCGCACATGCTTGAGGGTGTATGTGCCACCTTAAGGGTGTACTACGCCCCGCATCCATGCGCTTCCTACTAGATCTAACTATTAATTAAATCATTAATTAAGGAATTAAATGCATTAATGACAAAGGTGGGTCAAGCTACTCACGAAGGGTCCATCGTCTCTGCATGTCGGATGCTCCCAACTCGGTCGACATCGTCCTCATGGGCTCGTGCTCTCACCATCATCCTCGTCACTATCGGGGTCTCATGGTAATTTTTAACAAGTGGTCGGTAAAAATGAATTGATCGTAATGATTTCACCCCCCCCGTGTGGGGTATATTAAACCATTTTCACCGGCCGTGGTGCCTAGAAAATTATTTTGACCTCCGTTTTCACTCTAACTCTTCTTCTACTCATTGTGAATAATTATTTTACTTAAATAATTATTTTATTTATTTTTTCATCATGTTAAGGCATTATTTTCCACCTGGTACTCAATTCTTCTCACTAGACAATTTTATTGCTCCTAGGTGATATCACTTCTTCTGTCACTTTGTCAAATAATTATTTTTATTAAATAATTATTTTGTTAATTTTCCATTGTGATGGGGCATTATTTGCCACATGTTGCTTCTTTCTTCTCCATGGGGCATTTTTTTTCCTAGAGACTTTTTTAGTTCTCCTATATTCTTCTATATCCAAACCGTGTTAAAAATCTAAAAAAATTAAAAAAATTGAAAAATTCCATCCAAAATCCAAAAATTTCAAAATTTCTCAAAAATCCTAAAAATTGTAAAATTTACAAAAATAGGTAAACAAGCTCATAACGGCTGAAACTCGTGTCTTGCGCATGGTATTCATTCCATATCTTGTTGGAATTTTCACGTGTTCATGATTAAATGAACTCATGGATCATCTGACTTACAACCATTTACAAAGCTAGCTTGTTTGCTTCGTTGGTACTCTGGGGCACATCTAGTTGCCTGGTACTATTTTGTTGTACACAACGCTTTATCATTGGACCTCATGTCCTTCATCATTTTCCATTTCATGTATCCTTTCTAGGGAATCATTTTCAACCCTTGTCATCAATCACGAACATTTGGGGATCTTTATCTTGATAACAAAACATTTGTGCAACCATCTTGACCGTTGTTGGTTTGAGTATGTGTGTTTGTACTTGTTTCCATGTTAAATGAGCTTGTTTCCTTCTCATATTGCATTACATTTTGTATGTTGCATGGAGTTGGTGTTTTCAAAAATGGACAATTGTTCTGTATTATGGTTTTCATGTCATTCTACTTTTTTGTATGCTTATATTTTTAATAAGGACCGATGACGTAGATCTTTAGTAATATGATGACACTAAAGTTGTTTTAGTACACTGGATGAAAACTAGCTCTTTTCTCCTTCCATCTTCATTCCTCTTCTACATCATTCTCCTATCAACACTATTCTTCTGATTCACTTGGGGCATCCTACCCCTACCAATTCTTTTATTCATTTCTCTCACCTTTTTTGATCGTCGATCACCTTCTTTCCTCACCCCATCAACACTCGAGGGGGCATCTCTCACTTCTACTAATTTTTCTTCTACTCCTTCAAAAAATTTATATTTACTATCTTTAAAGTGGCATCACATACGCCACCCCAAAGAGGGGAAAATGTAGACACCTATAATTTATCTCGAGCAATTTAAATACTTAAATTGCTGCTAATTATCCCCTTTCCCACAAATTGACGACATATCGTCAATAATGCTCACTTTCTCTTCTATCACCATTAATTAACTACATTACGCTAGTTAATTAACCCTTCTATCCAACAAATAAACCAATTAATGACCTTCTGTTAATTAATCCCCCTTTCTATCTAGACTAATTAATTATTATTAATTAATTAGCTTTCTCTTCCACTAAATCAATAAATCATCATTTACTTGATTAAATTCCTCCCATAGTCTAAATCATGTTAATTATTCCTCTAAAAACTTCTATAAGCTTGCACACCTATTAATTAATCACCTTGGTTAATTAATAAACCCCCTCAATCCCCATGAGTCACTAGAGGACAAACTAAACTCTCCTAAGGTTGACTCAACCCTTTCTAAACCTCCCTTATCCACAACTAACCCAACCTCTCTATTATCCCACATGTAAAGGGATGTAGAGATTCTTTTATCCATTGGGCTATATAAAGATCCCTCCTCCTACCTTTCTTCTTACACCTAAATGAGCATAGAGCCTAAGTTATAGCCATTTTCATCATCTTAGAGTATTCTTCATTGGAGGAGCTAGCTATTTTCATTTCTTGCATTCATTCTTCCAAGTTTTGAAGTCATATGGAGATATGTCAAATGGTCTTGTAGCCATGGATTGACAAGACTCATTCTTGAAAACCTTGGGATTCAAACATAAAATCAAACTTTTATTTTGATTGTTAAGGATTTAAATTTCATTTCATTAGCATTCAATTAGAGATAGAGATTAATGGATTAACATGTTAGTTTGAATATTTATTCATGTTATAATGCAAAGATGTTGGTAGATTAGTCTTGTTTAAGCTCTAAGCATGATGGTGCATTGATTTTGATTTAGCTTTGTTTTAGGACTACTAGGTGTTAGTTCTAATTCTTTTTGCATTGCTAACAAATTCTTGCACACAATCCTAGTATCATCTCATGTAATTATATTATGTGTTTGGTTGTTTATAATTTGTGTTTGTAATACAAAGTGAAACATCAACCCAAACAATGGAAGAAGTAACATTTATAAGATAAGTGCATTGCAATTTTACAGAATACATAATCACTCAGCGCACATGACAAAAATTCGTTATAGGCATCCCCACTACAATCGTTGTCACACTCATCCGAGTTACAATGTGTTGCTCTCCATTTTTCAAACCTCCACTCATCAAGATCTTCTAGACTGATGATCAATGTCATCCCACCAATCAAGAACATTCACCGATAAGTCAAGTCGGTTTTCATTTGGAGGTGGATGTACGACCAATGTGATGTTGTGGTACCACCCAAGGTATTGTTGTCAATCTAATACAGGGAGTTTTTCATCGATCCATCTTCCAGTGACTATCTTTCCTTGTGAGCCAAGGGTCAAACAGAAAATGAATGACCATCCCCAACATGATAACCATGTCTGCCAACTCCATATTTTTCTCGGGACCATTCTCCATTCAGAATATGAAAATTCAATTGTTTAGCCCTATTTGGTCCAATATCAAAATGGGGTGGACACATTGCATAATTTAACAATGTTACACAAGCATTATGAACCTCATCATCTTCCATCATTGGGATTCTTCTTAAGAGTGTCCATACTCAACTTTTTCAATCATCCATCTGTATAATATGTATCAAAATATTCATACTATTATGAGGAACAAATGAAACATGGTATTATGAAGATCAATGACACAGATGGACATGGTATTATGAGGAGCAATGAAATGGATTGACACAGTAATATGAGAAGCCATTAAATATGTATGAACTTATCATTTTCTAAATCCTTTTTTCATTTCCAAGACATGTTCATAGGTTCTGGAATGTACTATTATTTATACTTCCTAGCTTCCACATCCTTCCCATATCTCTACAATCCTTCCCCTTTATCCACAATGCCCGGTTTATCAACCTACACTATATGATGTATCATCATATTATCCACAAAATATATAATATATGCACTAGAGACAATTCACATAATATTAGTTCTTCGTAATCTAATAAAAATGTATGTCTACCATTAAGCAAAAAGGAAATACGGTGTGTGTGTGTGTGTGTGTGTGTGTGTGTATATATATATATATATCATATTGAAATGTCTTCTATGGAAAGTACTAGCAAAGTTGCCACTTCTTGGTTTAGAGTGTCCCTAAACACTTGACATACATCTAACCTACCTCTATTAACTTTTACATGCACATATGAACATTTCACAAAGCGAGATACACTCTCTAGCGCTTGAACTTGAAGAATTGAAATATTTACATTGGTATACACCAGTCATTTGTTTCACAACAAGCATATCGTAAAAAAACACACAAATTTTCAGAGGTATTCAACACTTTATGAATTTCCAATCTCCAAATGGCAACCATGTTTACCTTTACAATAGAAAAACATATATCGTAAGCAAACAACAACAAAATTATAATGAACACTTCAAATTTGACTTTTTCAATACAACCATCTATAATTTAACATATGACAAGGCACTAAAACATTTGTTACTGAGTTCATTCATTAATAATGTTTTCTTATTGGAGATTCAATGGAGTTAGTACTTTGTCTAGGGACATACACACTAAATGAGTTAACGTCATGTGTTCGTGAGCGACTTCTTTTTGGGAAACATTGTATTAAAACATTGTATTCCTTACAATACTAAAACTTCGTATTTCATATGTTAGACTAAAGTGGGAATATATTTTGGAATATATTGGAATCACATTCACGGGTTTGGTTCCATTCCACTCATTTTTGTATAAATAACATTATATTTCTAACATATAATTAATACAAGCACATTTTATAATAAAATTTTTAAAATATTTTTTCTTATAATTATGAGTTTATGAATGTTATGGGTAAGTATTAAATTTGAATAAATCATTTAATAAATTGATTAGTGTATTATGAATAGATAGATTTCAATCTATTTACAATATAAATATCTATAAGCATTTGATTAGGGATAAAATGGATGTATAACCATAAATAACATTTGATTAATTTTTAAAACCAAATCAATAAAAATATCTAGTACATAGGTTTTAGATTTATCACGTTCGTAGGAGTGACAAGAAGATGATCATCCAAGATAGAGTTTAGATTTATCATGTTCTTGGGAAGTGACAAGAAGATGATCATCCAAATCTTGTAGTACAATTGATTTTTATGAGACACGGAAAACTAGAAAACTTACATTTATGAGAACCAAAAAGTGTATAATGTACACTTGACATTTCAAGCATACCTAAACCATACACTTGACATTCCAAGTAATATTGTGCACTTTAATTCAAAATATGTTATTACGAGTAGATTTTCCAGAAACGAGGGGTCAAAAACTCTCTCAAGTTTTTAAAATTCCATTACAATAAATGGTAAGATGTATTTCTTTAGCTTTCCTAAATGGGATGCTAAAGTTAAAACAATAAGAAACAATAAAATGTTTTGAAGTTTTCATTTTATCAGATAAACTAATCTTTCTTGATATTTAACAAGTCCATCAATAGAATATAGTATTGTGAATGACATTCCAATCATTTTTATATTTTATTCACTAAAAGACCGTTTTAATGTATATCTAGTATGAAAATTGCATGCTTCAATGAGTGCTTAAATTCTCTAGAATTAATTCTTTTTCAAACAATACCGAATTTCTATATTATGTAGATTAAGTAGGGTACATGTACATCTATAGATGAGTTGAACTCATATTAGAACACTATTAACACACAAATAAACAAATTGATATATGATCACTACAAAATGTGAATAAGGTAGATGAAGGGTCTAACCATGTAGTTTACCAAAATCTTTTGCACTTACGTTCCTTGTCAAATGCACTCGACCTAGCAAAAGTCTTAAAACTACACAAGATAATTAAATAAATAAATAAATAATCAAAGGGGTCCATATGAATACCATAAACGATTGGAAATGATAGTTGCACCAATACAATCCTAAATTGGACAAATGATTTTAACCCGTACTAAGTGATTTGACATTAATGTTTAACTATTTTTAGACCATGTTAATTTTTCATTTTTAACTAAACTTCATTGATTGGATTCAAATAACCCTAAAGACATTTCATTTGAGGGGTTATGAAGATTTTAAAAATAGTTACCATTACGCATTTGGTTCCTAAATATAATTTTAACATAAATGAATTTTAATAATCTAAACTTGCTATAAAATATATAAACATTAATAATTTTAAAACTATAATCCATAGAAACACATTTTAATAGTATGGAAAACATATTTAATATTTAAGCACGTGTGAATCAAGAATATATTAGAACAAAATTAAATATATTTAAGCTCTTGTGAATCAACATTCGACAAAAATAAATATTTATTTAGTACAAAACATATAAATGCAAGAACTTTATATTTAAGCTCGTGTGAATTAAAATTCGACAAATATTAAATATTTATTTAGTACAAAACATATAAAAGTAGTAACTTTTTTTTGTTTTTGGCAACAAACTTGGAGTTGTTTCCATGTATAATCTTTTTTGCACAATTTTTCAAGATCTATTGCGGTTTTATGACCATAACTCTCATCTTCCTCAACTTATGGGAGGCTCATACTTTTAGGTTTCCTCTATCGTGTCATAAGCTAGACCATATCCATGTGAATTCTTTCATCTTCCTCAACTTATGGAGAGGCTCGTACTTCTAGGTTTTCTCCATCATATCATAAGCTAGACCATATCTGCATGATGGGAACCTATAGTGCGGAACTTAGACAAATAAATAACTGAAGCTTCTGGAAAATTGAATCAAGTCTTAACCATGGCTGTAATTTCCAATTTCCACGTAAAATAAAAACTAAATACAACACACATGCAAACGAAAATATACAATTAATGTTAATACGATCTTTGTAATGCCTCCGTTTATTAATAATAATAATAATAATAAAATAAAATAAAATAAAAGGATCCAAATTAAAAGAAAAACCCGTGATTTCTTGTTGAAGAGCTTTAGGGCAAAGGATGCCTTTGTGGTTTTTGGTTGTCTTTTGTTGTGGGGAGTGAGTGTTGCCACCTTGGAGAGAGGGGAGAAAGCTCCAACTCCGATCGCTTACAAATGATTGCAGGTGAATCCCACTGCGTCCAAGAAAAATGAGCCCCCTGACCTACACATCATCTTGCAAAGTGTAAACAATTTAGAGATTTTGGTAGATGTTGTAGTTGCAAATACCTTGGGGAAACGTGGTTGTGTGTGATGCTTTGGGTCGCAGGTTTTACACAAACCAATGTGCTTTAGGCATTTGTTTTTTTTTAAATGCCTCACCGGATGTCGGCGCATGAAGTGCCATGTTAGATCGTGGCCTCCTCCCAACCTCTCAACCCCAGGCGCGGCGCCAACATCCTCCCATCCTGTATCAAGGACAAAAAAAAATTATGAACCTACGTGGGCTTTAACAACGCAAAAAGATAGAGGGTTTTGTCAGATGTTGTAGCTGCTACTACCCTAGTCAATGTGTATGCGCAAAATGGGTGTGTAGAAGAGGCGTTGAACTGTTTGATAGAATGCCTCTTAATAGATGTAGGCTCATGGAATGCTACAATGGCAAGATATGTACAAATGAGTTTATTGAAAAGGCCTTGGAGACTTCCCAGCAAATGTATGTGGTACGTGTAAAGCCAAACTCCACAACCCTTTTTCTAGCAACCTCCCAGCCGCTGTCAAAATGGAAGCTTTGAAACAGAGTATGCACATCCATCAAGCATTATGGAGAAGGTATTTTTGAATGTTTTAGTTCCAAGCACCCTGGCAAATACATATGCAATATGTGGAATCCTGTGAACTATTCGACAGAATACCTGAAAGGTATGTGGTCTCCTGGACTGCAATGATGGCAGGATATGCAAAGAAATGGGTCTGTTAAAAAGGCATTTGGACTGCTTGACAGAATGCCTCAAAGAGATGTGGTCTTATGGAACATACCCTGACCATGTAAGCTTCATTTTTGTTTAATTAGCATGTAGCCAGAAAGTTCAGTGCATGAGGGTTGTAAATACTTCGATGGCATGAGTGCCTCTTGTAGAATCATGCCAAGAATTATTGCCTCACCTCTTCCAAGTGCAAGCTTTTGGACTGTTATGTGAGAACCATTAAGTAATGCTTCCTATGCATTGTATTTGAAAGTTGTTCCTCAGAGTATTCGTATGCACAAAAATGGATTTTGTTGAAAAGGCGTGTGATCTGTTTGACATAGAAAATGTGGTCTCTTGGATCGAGATGACTACTTGAAAACACAAAATGGTTCTTTTTGATGAGACATGGGTGCACAACGAATGGCTTGGTTTGCACGTGACTACCTGGCATCATGTGGCAACAATGGTGGTCTCGACGGATCGCGAGTGTAAACTACTTGGAGCCCCTTGTACCGTTTCACTCATCGTTTCTAGGCATGGTTCTTCTTCCCTTACCTCTCATAATTCTCATGTTTTAGTTCTCTTTTGCAACTAAATAGAATTTTAAATTATTAGGATTTTTAATACAGTTAAATGTCCCTTCAACTCGTTGCAAAACAATAAATTGTCATGTCGTAACTCACGACGTCATTATAACTCGTCTACTTTAAACCATGAACTATTACCCTCACTTCGAGATGATTTAGAAAACTCTTACCCTTCTTGATCGCTCCAATATCGTTTTATCGACCAGATGAATTTGTCTCCCTATTGATAAAGTTGACCTCCTCCTTGTTTTAAGTAGTTAAATTTTGCAATTTTCAGAGACTCACTAAGTACCCTTCGCAACTCTGGAAACGAGATGTGAAGTTTCATTTGTGTACCTTGGTATACGAGGAGTCACCTTGACCTTTGGTTTGACCCGAAACGAACATATGACATCCTTTTGATGCTCTTATAGGATCCCTGTTACACTAGTCTACAACAGTAGAAAGCTATTAAATCTAGAAAGTTGGCTTTCGTTTTGAACTACCATTTGAAACCTGGATGGAGAAATTACTTCCCGTCTTCGCAAACCTCTAGTGTTTATACTAGACAATGACATGGAACATTTAGTATAGGAAAGAGAACTTTTCGGGATAGTTTGGTGAAGCCATTTTGTAGGCCTCGGTCGCAGTTTGACGAGGTCAAACTGGTCCAATTCGCTTGTCGCTCCAGAAAAATCATTGCCATTTAAAAATGGCTCTCTATTTTTTAGTCCCATTGACTATGATGAATTCTCTTTATATAGGGGAACTAGTAAGAGATGTCTCGTTGCATGCTCTTCCATCGAACGTCATTTTGGACACGGTTTTCTGGGCCACTCGAGCTAACTTTTGTCATTTTACAACTGGGTGAACTACGACCAGTGGCCCTGAGAAAACTAGCCGCCAAACGCAAACCGTGTGCTCTTTTTCAATTCCGTCAGTTGCTATGAACTCTTGGTATATTTGGGGACACGTATAAATTTGATCGTGGAGGGCGTTCTCATTGGAAGGTAACTTTTGGAAGCGGTTTCTTAGCCTCCGAGCACGTTTTGTATGTTTTTGTAGTTAGTAAGAAAATATAAAAATAGAAAGTTGCGGACCCTCGTAGGGTTGCCAAACCACCCTGGAAAATTTTAACACATGCAAATAACTGTTTAAAACCCTTTAGTGTATCTGTTGTGTGAAATAGAACTTTTGACAAAATGGTGTTTTCTCTCTCTTCCCTTCTCTTTCTCTCTCCTGGGTTACAAAATGAAGAAAAATGAAATACAATGAATACATGTTTCTAGACCTTTTTATTTCGATTGGAAAATTGTAATTATTGTCAGATGTAAATGGGAAACTGAAAAATGATACTTATGTTAGGTTAGGGTGGATGTCATGCCAACGAAATTATCGCTGATATCATGCTCATGTGGGTTTTGCAGGATGGATGAATGACGACGAAAAAAGGCGATGTGTGATTTTAATTATTGTAATTGTAATTTTTATAGGTCATTGTAAAATGAATAACTGTCTAATGTAGTCTCTTGTTACAGAAAAGTTATAATTGAAATTTGTTAATACGCATGAGATGCTAGTTTTAGGGATAACTTAGGAAATGTGCATCTAATCACCAGTTCAATTTGATTCTTAGTTGTGTATGGTGAAAAGTGTTTGATTTATGTATAGTAAATTGAAATTGAAGTTAATATATTGTAGTACTTTCTCAGTATTCAATAAATGATTAAATTAATCACTGGGTTGTCTTCTTACCTCGAACATAATAAAGAGTTTTGATGGGAACACTCAACCCCAATAAAATACTCGTGCATAACTTGCCTGCATGTGTGATCCTTTTTACCATATAAGAAATTTAAGGCCGTAGAATGAACTTAAGCTTTGCACTTGATGGAACACTCTAGGTTAGGTAAATAAAACCCCTAGTTAGAGTTACCGTCATAGTCATTAGGTTTAACGACATTGTCGTGAACCCGTATTTTAGGAATGACATGGTCTAACTTTATCCAGAGTATGCGGTTTCCTTCTAGTTTTGGTAATCATGAGAAGAATGTACTCTCTTCAGTGTCTAACACCAAGCCGAGTGTGAAGACCGCCTTGAAGTCACCTCATGAGTCTTTGTTAGAAGGAATGACTAAGCGGTGTAACCTTCCCATCTGTGGAGTAGGTAGAGATATTAATCCCTTGTATCCTATTGGATTTCCGGGCCTTACGAAATTAGATCTAGAAATTAACTTCATCAGTGAATGGAATCCCTGTTAGATCCAAACGACCTAAATGAAGATCGCAATATAGTTGTTCTATGTCTTGCATTCCCGTTAGTGAACCCTTTTTTCCCTCGTAGATAAATTTCTTGTCTTGGGCTTGTGAAAATTTAGTGTCTTGATCTGTCACGAAAGGATTATAGGGTAAATACATTTTAACCTTAATCACACCTATAATAGAGATTGAAGCCCTGGGTGAAACTAGAATTAAGCTTAACCATGTGCTTCTTTAATATGTCAGACAAGTGCTTTCGTATCTCTTTTGTTTTGAGATGATGCTAAGAACGAGACCTTAGTGCGATATAAGAGCATATCATATAATGCTGCACATGAGATTGGAGATTAGGACTAAGGTCAATCTTGGAGTCCTTATAACTTAATTAAAAATTTCATGCGTTGCAAAGAATATAAATTACCTTGGTGTGACCAAACGTCGAGAAAAAAAAAGATATACATATAAAAATCAAATTTGGAATTCATTAAATTATTGAACTATAATAATAATGGTAGGGAAATAACTATTCTGTGATCGATGGATGTTCTTGGGAAAAAGCTATTTCAATCTATGTCTTCCTTAATCCCAAGATTTCATCCTGACATCACGTTAGGTTCATTTTTGTAACAAGGTTAAATTCTAAACTTTGAATAAGCGTTTTGGGAAGCCTAATCTTAACATAAGAATGAGAGAGTTAGAATTTTGTATAGAATTTGAAATATGGAAAATACTTATGTAAGTTATGAAGATTTTTCATAAGGGTAAAGAGCAAATCAAATGGTTGAACAATAAGTGAAAGGTGAAACGAATTTTTAGAACATGTAGGTGGAAAAAGGGAGAAATTTTTTCTTACATAATAAGGTTATTGGATGTTTAACGTACTCTAGAGGTAACCATGGTAATGTTGTGTTGTGGGTTGTCAATCCTTAAGCCCCTTTTTATTGTGGTCATGTTATTGCGAGTATTCATTCGTTGGGAAAAGTGTGGCATCGACATGCCAATGTCATCTGCATGTTTCTATGTGAGTCAATGACTTATGTGATTGTCGCATGTGAGTCGAGTTCTGTACTTGGAGCCCTTATGGTGTTGTGTGTAGTGAGCAATGTAAAAAAAAAAATTGTCCTGGTATTTTATTGTTGTATTTGGGTGTGTAAAATGTGGGCACCACAAATACATGACAAATCTAATATACATCATCCAATATGATAAAATAATCACAATATCAAAAAGCTAATATTCATGAAAAATTCAAGTATCAATAAATGCCAACGGCTATCCTTCACTCAAAATGCACCCTCTCATAATATCACAACCATCCATCGCAAAAGGGAAGGTTACGATATTAGGTACATTACTATTATCTACAAATATAATTAGTACGTAAAAATCAAACTTACTCTAATGTTATTCCATTTATCACAACTAAGATATCTCAATCATATTAAGAAAATTACTAAACGTTTAAAATTAATTATATCAAAAACATACTAAACATATGATAAACATACTAAATCAACTAACATCAAAAACTAACATTAAATAACATATGATAAACATACCGTTATGATCCTCATGTGTGGATTTCACTAATGCCTCAAGGTTTTGGTGTAACGGTTCATTACATTTGGTATCGAGCGACCACCCGTGTTTGAATCTCACTCGGTTGGTTACGCCATGTAGTCGAGGCCCGTGGGACACCTAAACGTCGGTGAAGCGGGGATCGTACATATGGGAGTGTGGGCGAAAACCTAGCCTCGAGTCGATCTCTACGGAATCGTGGTGGGATGTTATGATCCTCATGTGTGGATTTCACTAATGCCTCAAGGTTTTGGTGTAACGGTTTGTTACACATACTAAATCAGCTAACGTCAAAAATTTTCATACTCAAGTAGACAAGAGTTAAAATTTATTTTATGTAGACAAGAGTTAATATGAATAAGGATCCAATAGTATTAGACCTTCAAACACTCATCCTCACTCCTATGTCTATCAATATTAGAGGTTCATTTACTTTGAAGCTTCTAAAAATTTGGGAAGATGGTAAAATCCCATATTATCTAAGTCTGTGGTGAAATCATAAATGGGTTCTCCTCAAACCAAACACAATCTGGTGGTCCCACATTTTCAAATTGTAAAATGTTCCTCTTCTCATGATTCACAAAATCAAAGGTCTTTCATTCTTTGAAAATGGATACACACTCTTAATGAGATGCCTTAGGGAAAATGTTAAGCAAAAATTCCAACCATGAAATAAAATGTTACTAAGTTACTGAGTTTCAAAGTACTATTTTAGATTAACACTTCCATATATTTGTGTTTCTTTTATGGTTTCTTTATCTAGTTGCATCCTTTATTGTAGTCTTGAAGTTAAAAATGCTTACGCGTGTAGGATATATCCACCCCATTTTCCCCACTTCCAACTAATTTGAGACAATAAGTAACCTATTTTAACCTTCCCTTTTACTAATCTTCTTCAATATTACTTAACTCTCTTTTTAGTTATTACCTCCACATTTTATCACATAGTGTATTAACCCTAAATTAATTACATGGAGTTATCTAATTAGCTTATATAGAGTTAAATAAATTGTATATGAATTTCATTAATTCAGACCACATTCATTTACAATTCAATAATAGAAAATATCATATCATAGTGTGCTAAAATGATAAGGCAAATAAAAGTATAATTTTGGTTTGAGGGGTGACATTACTTATTCAGTTGACTTATCACAATATCATTGCTACATATAATATAAATGAATAACTCTAAATTCCTTTAGGTCAATGTTTGCTCACATAAATATGGAGGGGAAATACCATACATGTTAAGGTTGGACTAGATCCCATAATCATATGAAATACTATTGATTTGGACCTTTAGATTGTGGGATACTAGTTTCCTTTACACCACTTTGTCATCACCTTTATCTCATGTGGATATCTTTAATGATGTCAAATTCAAAACTATACTTTACACATATACTTGCAAATCAATTATAAATTCCAACAAAATGCTATATTAAAAATAAAAATGCATTTGCTTGAGTTGGACTTACCTTATAGGTTAACTCATTTATGACTCACTCAATATTATAGTGCGAGCTTAATACTCAATGTAGTCCTCGTGCTACTTGGTGCAAGTGTGCATATAAGTAAAATCCTTGGAATTGATTTTCCCTCATTATTTAAGATTGATAGCATGCTATGCTAATTTACTCCCATAAAAACCCTTGTATGCATATGTGCATATCATATTATGATCTTGTACATTCTTATATGAATTATGTACTAAATAATGGTTGATACATGTATGTGTTATTTTTAGATAATAAGCACTTAGAATAAACACGTATATATAAGAGTCTTGTGCATTAAAATTTAAACCTTAGTGAGAGGAAACGAATAATCAAAACATTGTAAACAAAAGATAAATTATTAATGAAGAGGATCGTTGAGAAAAAGTATTTAGAAGAAAAAGAGGACAAGATCAGAGTAAATTAGGTGATGACCATAGTATGTTCCTAACCATACTTCATAGTCTTGGAACAAATTCATCAAAAGTAAAATAGTAAAGTTAAGATTTTAGAAATCTTTATCACAAAGAAAAAGTCGTAAATAATAATAATATATGTTAAGAAATGGAAACAAATTCCGAAATTTATAAGAAAATCAATAAGAAACAACACCATTTAGACTTAGTTTCATCATTCAATACTCAAATATAATACATAAAGTTAGCAAAGAATGATTTCATATTGTTCTTTTGTTATTTTTTATTTTCTAGATCTACCCTCCCATTATGTTAGTGAATGATATTTAATAATTCTCAAGGTGAATAATATTATACTTGCAGCAGTTCTAAAAATTAAAAGTTATTATAGATTATAATAAAGTAACCATTACATGGTAAACAATGTGATCCATCAACATGATCCCAATGGAGATGTGTAGTGTATCCGTTATAATCAGAGTTTATAATAGACATAAATGGCAATCTTAGAGAAATGGACATTACTCCTAGCATTCTTGAAAGATTGGGGGTGATAAATCACCAAAAGGTATTGACAACCAGATGGGAATTGTGTATTCTAACACAAATTTATGAGTGTCAAAGATATTTATATTCTCTTGAGAAAAACACTTACCGTAATTTGGTACCACACTATTGTATACATATCTTCGTCCCAAATTTTTTAAAACCCTACAAATTCAAAAGGGAATAAATATTCATTACCCACACTATGCATTATATGGTTATTCTTTAGAAACTATAATATAGTTGATTTGAGAATTTAAAATTATTTTCCCCACTACATTTAAAATAAATGCAATGGAATGTTCATTTATAACTTCATGATTTAGTATGTAATTAATTTTAATAATCATAGTTATCATTTTTGGTCACTAGGTTTGTTTATTCATTTGTCTAGAAGAGGGTGGTTTTATGTAACTAACCCATATAGTTAATCCTTTTTTGATGAAAGACATGAAATAAAAAAATATTGCTTGACGTGAAAGTAAATAATAATAAATATTGGAGTGTGAACGATTATCAAAGGTGCATATGATATTGATAGTACCAAAATACCCAATTGTGATAATGCACATAGAAGTTATAGTGATATTATTGGTGTAACTATCATCGATGAGATCTAGTAGTTAGAAAAGAGTATTAAATTCATATGAATTTTAAATAGAGATTATGTATGTATAATAAGATAGAGTAGTACTAAATTTATAACAAATACAATGAAGCCAGAGAAAAAATTATGATATTCGAATAATAATTGAGCCATGGATGATAATGTAAATATAATAGTAGAAAAGAGGAATGTAGACAAAAATTTAGTCTTGCTTCATACTGCTAGAAATACACACATATTAGCTCATTATGTTCACGTGATTGAATTCAACGGATCATTGGTGATGAAGGGAACTAGTCATTAAGATATACCTAATTTGTTTTGTAAATGTTATTTTGAATGGAAATGTTATTTATTCAATATAGTTGTGAAGTTAGTTGATTGTAATGTACAAATGCCTAGCTAATACAACATCTTTCTACTTACTCATGCCTCACCATGATAATAAATCTTAAAAATGGTTATGGTAGATAAATTATGAGTGCCTAAATCCATTAAGGGATTTCTGAATCTACAGTTCTTTGTATGTGTATGTGCTTTACATAATGGTTTGTTATTTGGTTAAGGTCAGTAGAACAAGAAAAATCGATTGAGTTCCTTGGGTTAAAATTCTGCATAGAGTTACATTGTATACATTTTAAGGGAGGTGAAAAACTTGTGGGCATATTAAAATAGAACTCAATTCTTCAATGTTAAAGGTTAAAAGTAATTGTAACTGATGGTTTATAAAGGTATAACATGGGATGTCATGAAATTTAAAAGTAATTTTTCAATTATAGTAAGAAATTAGTTTAAAATTTTGTTGTTAAAAAACATAGTTTGTTTTTAACAATGATGAAAAACAGATCGTGTTTTTCAACCATTTTCAAATCAATTCCCATATTGGTTGTAGTTTTAAGGCATATATCTCCATGTAGAAAATTGTTGACTTACAAATAATATTGATCATTACACACATCAAATAAATCTCCCACATAATGACATGGGTGGCAAAGAAACATGGTGTTAAAGGAGGTTATTGCAACTAAAGAAAGGTGTGATACCTCACTTATGGAAGCCAAAGGTGATTGTTTTTAATTTGTCTATATATTTATCCATATATTGCTTAATTTTTGTAGTCCTAGGGTCTCGACCACAAGATTAACATTTAATATTTCTCAACCTTTGTACTCCTGGGATTTGATCTCATGACTAAGCTCAGTAGTGAACTCCAACTTGCAAATCCACCTAAACCCCGAGTACACTTACAATCTGTGTCACAAATCTGGTTTTCATTGAAAAGATTAGAAATTTGGCAAATTTGATCCAATGCCAATACATGCACGCGCATCGGTAGGGGAAAAAAATTTAGAGACATTTTGTTCAACATTTCACATAGATTATTTGAGGAATTTTGCAAAGGCATTTTTTCAAATAGTTCACAGACCAAATAGGTGCCAAACTAATGAACAACCATTAATTATGGGTATTTGGTAAAACTAAACAAACAACCATTAATGGTGATAGATATGGCACTTACAATAATGGTGACTATTGTGGCATCCTCCTCTGTGACCCCCATTCCTCTGGCTCAAACGAACAACAAAAGAATACCGGCGAGAGAAAATGAATTGGTAAAATGCAAAGAGAAACTTGCATTTTTACCCCTAAATGCAGAGAATGCGAGTAAACCAAGAGGAGCCCATGAATTCCAAAAGCGTGAGATGATGATTTCCCTAAAACTTGGTGATTGTTTGGTTAACTATGATAGATGATTCGAGGTATGGCTAGAAGCGACAATGGCACGGGGGAGGGGAAGGCACTTAATTCTATAATTCAAAATTTCCAGCTCAACTAAAACACCAAAACAGCTACCTACGTACCCTCCACGTCAAAGACATCCCATCGTGCTTCAACTCACTCATTTTCTCGACAAAGATCATCCTTTCCAACAAGCATGGGGCTATACATCAAATAAATGACATGGGAAAAATCACCCACATGCATAGGTGCAAAATAAGTGAAGCTTGGCCATTGGCCTATAGATATATCTAGCAATGGTTTTCCTACATCATTAAAGGTAATCGCCCATATAGTTCTAGTTACATCTTTTAGCATCATGTGCAATGCGTATTTATATTCATAGGGGCTGCATCCATGTTGCATTTTAAAGAGTGCCAAGAATCTTTTGTATTTTTAACCAATTTTTTTACAACATTGTTTACCATTTCTCACGAGAAGAAGTTAGGTAACAAGATTTGGCCATGATATGTTTAATTGGTACAACTTCAGCCTTTTAAATTAGATTTTGTAAATAAGAATCTTGGATGTCAACTATTGTTCTCTTAACAAATTTTTCTTCACTTTTCTAAGGGAAACATCCTTTGTTCCTATTGCACCTATCCAAATATGTAGGTCCTTTGCTTCAAGAATGGAGAAACTAGAAAGAGCTACATATTCACAAGTTAAGCTTTTCTTCTTAAATGTGGTAGCTTTGCATTTTTGAATAGTTAGTATTGCCATATGTAACTCAATCGAGTCATGTTCGGGTTGCAACATTTTCCCCCTTCATCACATAAACTACCTTATAAAGTTATATCTATGGTATAACCCATGTGGTCTTTGATGAAAGTCATACCCATTGAGCACAAGTTTCATCTATACGAATAATTATAGAAGCGATAGATATGGAATTGACCAATATATCCAACAACTACATTTTGGATTCTTACTACATTTGTGAGATGGAAATGGTAGATACGGATTTCGGCTTATAGGCTCTACACACGGCTAAAGTATAGAACCCATGTTAAAACCACCTCCCAAGGGCCAATTGAGTCATTGTATTGTTTTTTGACATATTTCAAGGCACCTTTAGAAACAAACTAAACCTAACCAAGTTCAACCTTTTCATCAGAGTAGGTAGTTACAATCCCAAAGCATGTTATGTTTATATCGTCCCCTAAAGCATCAACAACATTAAAATTTAGAAACTTTCCTTCAAATATTCATTGATATATGTGTACAATTCCTTTTCTAGTTACCCTACCTTGGATGAGTAGGGTTCATTTGGTAAGTATGCAATTTGTTATTTTTAGTTGTGACAACCAAGATCAAGGTATTGTTAGTGTTGGCCATTACTATTGTACCTCTTAAAACAATTGCACATGCTAAAGGCCATTAGTATTGGTTCTATTAAACATCTAGAATGTTAAATGCAAAATCATACAGTCATGATACAAAAATGAAATATTACACTAGTAAAAGCAATAGACATTGCAATCTTGAGGCACTTTTGCCTTAAACAAAATATTTTGACAAATAAAGTACCTTTGTAGAACATTTTTCTCAATTAAAAGCAACTACAACTGCCTAAATATAATTATATGTTAGTACGATGACAATTCATCATGATAGTGGATATGCCTATGATATGTGTGGTTTCCTACTATATAATATATATAATCTTTACACATATATGTTTAAGATGATGGAGGCCAAAAGTGAGAATGGTAAATTAAATTTAATATTTCAATAAAGAAAACAAGTTTTTAAGGATCTCTTTGCTAAAGATGTTTTTTTCAAAATATAAAAATCAAATACCTCAATGTAATGTAATTAAGTGAGATTTGGGAATATGTAAAGTTCTCACATCTCATAATTAATGATACAATTTATGACTATATATCTTAGAGATAAGACTTATGTTAAATGATATCCAAAAATATGGCCTATCTTTTTTATGATTTATGTTAAATGATATATCTTTTAGTGGAGATGGCTACCCTCCATTGAAAATGCACTCATGTATGTGCATTTTGTGGCCATGCCTACCATCCCACATGCCATGCACCATGATGTGGCCATTTTGCTAGGTGCCGAAGGAGTTCGTGTCACTCATCAAACTCGCCGTGTCGCCACTCAATTGGTCTCCTATGTGATGGGATTGACATTATAGATCTAGGAGATCTACAAAAACAACTACGGAGAAACTACTCTATCTAACTTATTTATTATATTTTCCCGCTTTTGTCGTAGTCGTCTCTAGAATCCTACTAAGCTTCACTTATTTATTTTTTTTTGTTCATGGGTGGACCCCTCTGTTACACAACAAATATCCCGATTTCTCGTAGTATAGTGGATTGCACCAACAAAAATACAACACACCACAAATGAGCCACTGGATAAGCTTCCTGCTCGATGGCCATTAGCCACTTCTTCCCTTCCCAAAGTGACTCCATTCAAATCTCCCTGCAGCAGCTAAGGAAATGCAAATCAGTGTAAACAATTCTCGAACCCTAACAAGTAAGAGTTGAGTCTTTTACAAGAGAAAAATTTTATTTGTGTGTTTTTGATATGGGATTGTAACAACCAATGTGCAGTCTAAGAAAATTAGTTACAGACAAATCAATGTGATTGTAATATATAGGAATAAGGAAAACGTGAGAATGACCGAGACATGTTATAAACTGAAATTAAATTCTCCACAGATACAAAATGACAACATGCAATAACATCTAATTTATTTACCACTGTCCTCAACTTTGTTATCCAATTTCTTATGTAGGGGTCTCTTATTTCTTGGTTTGTATACTTAAATGAAGGATTGCCAAAAAAGGCCAACATCAATATGACTATTATTGCTATGACTCCATCCAACTTGGGATGTATTAGCTAGAGATGTTCCTGCAACAACAATGCTTAATATTATTGCCATCATTTCATCCAACCTAAGATTTATTATTAGCTAGAGACATTGTGATTTAGTTGTGAGAGTCCAATGAAGGACAATTTTTGACCATACAACCCATAATACTCATGTGCTAATACTCAGACTACATGGACAATGCAATATTTCAACTATAGCGCAAAACGCCAAACACAAATTTTATTCAATGGAGGAAATTCAGTTATAGACATATAACATGGATTTTTAATTACAATCTTGAAATTCAAATATTACAAGGATCTTGAATGGTATGTTCAAACACAATGCTTCTACCCTAGTCATACAGGGTTTGCATGACTCTATGTGAACTAATAATGGTCAATTATTTTTACACTTGTTGCACCAACTAGAAGTCTTCTCTCAGTTCAACTCTATATATTCTTACTTTGGCTACCAACCCCTTCAATAACTCCAACCATCATATATATAGGCGCAAGAACTAGCTGCAATAGTTGAAGTAGTTCACCTATTTAATCCTCTAACTATTTGGTTGTGAATCATCACAATTTGATCGTTATGTGTTCTCAACCATCACGATCTTCCATGTGTGACATATGACACTTAACGACACAAAATACAACACTTGCAATTCACTTCATCTCCTATATTCTCAAGTGTGTGCAAGTAACCAAAGTTGCATGCAAACCTTTCTAACCAATTGCATGCGCCATCTTGCAAGATCTTGTGAGTGCATAATACTCTTATTTTGTTGCACAAGCTTTACCTTTGTGCCATGCTTCAACACTTCTGCACCTAGGGTGCAACTCCAACCTTTATGCAAGATGACTACTACTTATAGGATCAAAAGTCTTTATTCCAAGACACTACATTGTGCATGCTCATATGTTCTTACTTTGGCTACCAACCCCTTCAATAACTCCAACCATCATATTTATAGGCACAAGAAGTAACTACAATAGTTGAAGTGGGTCACCTTCTTAATCCTCTTAACTATTTGGATGTGACTCATCACATTTTGATCGTTGTGTGTTCTCAACCATCATGGTCTTCCTTGTGTGACATACGACATTTAACCAACACAAAATATGACACTTACATGTCACTTCATCTCATATCTACTCAAGTTTGTGCAAGTAACCAAAGTTGCACTTAAGCCTTTCTAACCCATTGCATGCCCCATTTTGTAAGATGTTGTAAGTGCATAATACTCCCATTATGATGCACAAGCTTGACCTTTGTGCCATGCTTCAACACTTCTACACCTAGGGAGTAACTCCAACCTTTATGCAAGATGACTACTATGTATAAGAACAAAAGTCTTTATTCTATGACACTACATTGTGCATGCACAATGTTGCATAAAACACTTGTCCCTAAGTTTTTGGGTGATGTGCATTGCTTGCACATTCTAATGCTCCTACATCATACAACTTAGGTAAGAGAAATGAACCATGAAATCTTCCTCGTGCATTCCACGAGGTCTTCAATAGATCCTTTATGTTTAGCAGGTTTGTATACACTTAACCATGTTACACCTTCAACTTACCTTCCTTTCCACTTATCTAGATACTCCTGGTATTCCCTTCTACATGTCTTCTTACAATGGTTTCAATATCTTATTCATTCTCCTCACACACTTTCTCAAGCAATCATTGTCTCCAATCCAACTCTTTAGAGATTGCACTATCATTCTATGTTTGTTTTTCCCTCGATGTATGGGTACAAATCCACAACATGGAAGATAAGTGATATAACTATCCCATAAGGAAACACTATCTCATATGTGTTGGTTGTAAATTTCCTCAAAACCTTATACGGTCTGATCTTTTCCACTTCAATTTGTCAAATGTAGAGTATTATAGTAAATGGTACAAAGGGAAGAAATACAAGACTTGGGAAGATAATAATGGCAAGTGATATATATATATATGTGTGTGTGTGTGTGTGGAGAGTTTTTCAGTTTATTAATTAGGGTGTAGGTTGTGAGTTTTATTCTATTCAACTACACACTAATACACTAATAAGGATGCAGGTTAGGAATTTTATTTTGCTTATTTTGTGAATAAGGTTATTTTTTGATAAACTTAGTTTGGAGTTAGGTAGACCCTAGGGGCATAAATGTCGACCTCTAATTGACAAGCAGTCAGTAGCACGCTATTTAGGGCATTTTAGCGAGTCAAGGTTATTTCTTAACAAACTTAGTCCACACTGAGGGAGACCTTGGGGGGAGATGGCTACCCTCCACTGAAAATGCACTCATGTATGTGCATTTTGTGGCCATGCCTACCATCCCACATGTCATGTGCTACATGATGTGGCCATTTTTCCCGGTTATGTTTATTAGATAGATACACAGGAGCATAAGTTGTGGTAGTACCCATACTATATAGTATTTTGTTACTTGAGTTGTGGGGTCTATTCATTTTAATTATACATGCACCTCCTCCATGCCAGCCAAGTATTATTGGAATATCTTATTTGGCATGACATGAGGCTTAGTTGTGAGTCCCCTTAATATGGGTTGTCTCACTTAATTCCCTCTTCTTACTTGGTTAAGTAGTGCTACAACGTATAGTATATTGCTTAATTGTGATCTCACAAAACTTAGTATGGACCTATATTGCAAAACTTAGAATCCCAAACCTTATTTTTTTAGATGTATGTATAGTATATTGCTTAATTGTGATTCACAAATTGTTCTCTCTTTAGAATTTAGTGTCCTTAATGTGACACCCTTAGATTTCAACATCCTCGTTGCATCCTCACAAAACTTAGTGGCCGTCTTGTCCAACATAACACGTTGCCTAATTGCTTCCTCCTCTAGAGTTAGTGTCCTTAACATAATCTTGTAATCTCACAAAACTTAGCATTGGTCTTGTCCAAACATATCACATTACCTAATTGCTACATCCTAGAACTTTGGTGTCCTTATTATAGCCCCACAAAAGTAATTGTTGCTTAATTGCTATCCTAATACTTTTATGATCTTGTTATGACCTTGCAAAACTTAATGTCGATCTTTTCTATCACAACACATTGCCTACTTACCATGCCCTCATAAATTATGGTCTGAAATTGTAAACCTCAAAAATCTTAATATTGGTCTTGTCTAACATAAATTGCCTAATTTCCACCTCTAAAATTTCATGACTTTTAAGGATTTGGTAGAGAATCCCTTGAGAATCATTTCTTTAAATTATTCATAACCATGAGTGGGCCCTTATACGCATGGAAGGGAGATCTCACTTTAACATATTTGAACGAGAGTCATGCTATATGTAACATGATCTTATAGTTCATTGGGCTAAACTTAGTTGATGACTCAACAACACTACATGTAACACGATCTTATAGTTAATTGGGCTAACTTTAGTTGATGACTCAATAACACTACATGAATCTCCTAAACCGACCAACACTACAAACATCTCCTAAATTAAATCTATAATGTTTGTGGAATTTGACCTTTGTGTGTTTTATCTCAAAATGGCCTCTAAATAATCGTGACATTAATAATTTTTTTAATATTTGTCGATAATAATCACAAGATAAAATGATTCACTTAACACATAAACAACTTTAAAAAATTTACCCTCTAATATATTCTCTAGTGAGTCTGAATGATGAAGAACTCATACTTTTGAAAAAGAAGTTCCAAGTTTGAATCACACGAAAGACACTTTATACAAAGTGGTCACATATAATATAAAATATCTTCTATATACCAAAAATACAAAATATAGACTCTTATATATACCAGAAATACAAAATATAGACTTAAATACTAAAAATAAGAAATAGTCTCATATACTCTTAATGACCTTATAAACCTTGACACTGAAAGTATATATTAATTTCATATACTATAAACTATCTTACAATTTCAAAACAAGATACACCACATCAATCTTTAGGGTGTTAAATTAATGTTTAGTGTATCCCAATTATTTTATGTGGGGTGACTAATTAGTGTTAAAGGTGTCGTATAAGTGTTTAAAGTGTCCAAAATTAATTTAATGTGGGTGACTTAATATTATTTATGGTGAGAGAATTAGAATAATTATAGCTAATATTATGTTTCCATTCATCATTAGAATTAGAATACTTTTAGCTAATACTTCTAGAGATGTTATGTTAATGTTATAAACAATTTGTAAATTTATTGTTCATTTTATATAAACAAACATGCAAAAAAATTAAATGTTTTGTTATGTGGAAGGAATACAAATCAAATCTACAATATTATCTAAATGAAGTTAGTGATCATATAATCTTTCCAAGAATAAGTAGGAATTACACTAGTATGTTAATAAGTGAGATCGATGAAAAATATCTATTACCTAATACAGTGAAAATAGGAACAAATTTATGTTCTCGATATACACATGGATGGCTTAAGAAAACACTTGTGGAAATTTTTACATAGTTGCTTGGGAATGCGTGGAGGATGGCCCAAGATAATGGTCTAGAAAGATGGCACAAACAACCTGAGAGGCTATGTTCTATGGTTAGTAAATTTAAATAAGTTACATCAGCTCAACATGTGATGTCGATATATTCTGCTCCACATGTCTTGAACTCTATAGTGTCATGTGACATGCGCATGTGAAATCCCTTAAAATTATTGTGTTCTAAGTAACTGCAAAACACTAGGAGTGACATTGCAAAAAACAACTAAATAGACACTAAATAATATTGTGAACTATTTTATTATTGTAATATTTTGTTTAGTATATAGACACTAAATAATAGTGTGAACTAGTTTATTATTACGGTATTATTGTATTCACGTGTTTGTTAATAAATGATAGAGGATTTGGTAATTTCTACAATTTGTGTTTATTAATCACTGGTATGAGACTAGTTAATTATGTTGATATTATGTTGGTATTGGTTAAATATGCATGCGATCTTCGAGCTGTTAGTTGTGATTTCATTGCTCTTAGCTGTTTTAAATTAAATACATTAGGAAAAGTTTGATTTCTTGGATGCATTATAGTTGTAAATATTGTGAATGTGGATATCATTTGTGTGTGTGTGTGTGTGTATAGTTGTTAAATATTGGTAATTGTAATGTTGTGAATATTTAATGAAAGTTGAAGATATAAAAATTATGTGATATCATACTCTAACTTTCAATTTGGCATATGGGGACAAGTGCCTTTGCAAAGATAGGAATCGGTATGTGTTGAAGGGGCTTGCCCTCAGATTCCACATCGATACGTCCAACTATCATTGCGTGATGAAGGGGCTTGCCCCTTAGGATTCTACATCGATAGTTGGGTGGTATACTATGCTGAGCAGAGGTTTTTAAAGTCACTTGCCGATCCTCCATTTAGAAATGTGCCCTCCCGTAATATCACATCCATCCCTTTCGCAATGGACGGCTGTGATATTATGGCAGGGTGCATCTTGAGTGAAGGATAGCCGTTGGCATTTTTTGATACTTGAATTTTTCATGGATATTGTGATTATTTTATCATATTGGATGACGTATATTTGATTTGACATGTATCGTACTAATGTTAATTGTATATTTTTGTTTTGTACTAGTTACTCTTTTCGCAAAAGTGAATATGAATACCATGAACCTAATTTCTCCCGATCCTATTTGTAAAATGAAAAGATACAAAAATATGAGCTTCCGCATAAACCAAGATGAATGGTGTTCACATAAAAAGTTTGAAAACTGCAAGAGTTCCTAAAAATAGTCATCAATTTATTAACAATCTATAAATTATATGTATATTATAGATAGTTCAAGATGCCAATGAATACTAGTTCAAAATATATAGCAAATAATTTTTATTATGATTCAAAATTTTAGCACCAATTCTTATATTCAAATAAAAGTGTGAATTTTTTTAATTATCTATATTCCTCAATTTTAGTTTGTAAGTTCAATTTTTTTGAAAAATAACGGTATGTGGGTGTTGCGATAATTATTATTTTATTGTTGTTTAATTATTGTGTTTTGGCATGCATAAATGTATATATATATATATATATATATTTTTAAGATGTTATTAATATTTTAATTTTTTATTTGTAACTTCTGTTTTAAATAAACATGTTCTTGTTTCGATAGTTTTTATTGTTTTTAGCTAAATGTAATAATATTTTATATGGAAGTTTCTCTCCACATTGAATAAGTGTATTTGACATAATATTAATTTTGTAATAGTCTTTGTCTCATTATATTTATTATGTCGCATTCTTTGTCACATTATAGATGACCATATTGTGATATGCTTGTGCACTGGAAGCAGTAGGTAGTCCTATAAATTGTTGTTTTCCTTGCATTTCAATACTGTCTTTTATACACGTGGCTTTTGAATTAGACAAAAATTTGAATGCTTCCAATGTTTTAAGATGGTATTCATGTTGATGATGATGAATCACAAGTCAAAATTTATTTTGGTAAGTATGAAATAATTATTTCATTAACGATACAAAATTGCATGTAATAATTTTTAGGATGGGAAGGAGGCCCAAATGGCAGAGCATGATCGATCTTCCTGTCCAAGAGATTACAGAGGAAAAGAGTCATTTTTCATATGATGACCTAGAATGGACACCAATAGGGGATGAGCCGAACATTGACATTTGTGCCGCCATACCGCTCACAAGACTACATGCATTTCTAAAGGGGGAAGGTTCTAACAAAAGTTTTGAGACTACCTTCACCCGCACAAATCACAAGTCAACAAATATAGAAAATCCAAAACCGCATACAACCAAGTCATATTCTAGGTTTGAAAATTCGCTAACAAATTATTTTTTTGTATGTTATTTTCGTAAACGTTTTATAGCATTTGATGTTACCATTTTTAATGTAGCTATTGGTGTTCGTATGGTCTAGATGACAATAGAAATAAGTCACTAACAAGTGACAAAGTGAGCAGGTGTATAATTAAAAGGGGTTGCCAATGTCATTTCAATGTGAAGTTTTTTTATGGGAGAATGAAAACGGCCATAATATTATACAACCATCTATTTCATTGTGATGTAAATGGTGAGTATTGTTTTGGGAGGAATGAAAATATCATTAATCATCCTCGTCCAAATACTTATCAAATGAATGCAAAACTTATATCGATTCTTTTGTTAATAGAAGTCACCGTGAACACGGTGTACGATAAATATATAGAGGATCCATCAAACGTGGGTATATCAAGCAGTGGGACGGATACATGACAAGAAAGGACATGGTGAACACGTGAAAAGAGTTTGTTGCAGAATGTCTCAAAAGCATGTTGATGATGCCATGAGTGTGAACTTATGGCATGCGGAGGTAAGAGACATATTTTTATACTATCAACACCTAAATGGAACCACCATTCCATTCATTATGGGGTTACAAACATCGTGGATGTGTGAGAGAATGGTTCAACATTCGCACAATTCCATAATACTTCAAAAATACATGGTGTGACAGCAAATAATGTGTTGGTGAGTGCGATCCTTTGTGTGTTTCCTTATTAATTATCATCAATTATAATTCTTGGTTTATAATGTCATTGATTGTCAACTGTGTTGCTTGACAGCTATATGTGTCAACAAAATTTTAGAAACTTCTCCCATGCAAATCAAAAAACAAACGCATCCATCGAGTCCTACCATTGTGTTTTGAAGACTAGATACTTGTGTGATAGATAAAACAAAATGTACTCGCCGGATGGACTATTTGTTCTACACACTTGTGTACAAGGTGGAGCCATTTTACAAACATAAGAGGAAGTTGCAAAATCCAGCTTCTTCTTGACCAATTTCAAAAAATAAATACATCTATTGACAGTGGTTGAGAGAGAAAAGTGTATTCCTGATATGATTACCTTGCAATTATGCCTGATTGCAATCAATTGTGGGTGAGGAGCCAAATAACTAGAATCACATGGTATTTGGTAAGGAAATGCAGAGCCTTGGACGTATGCAAATGTGCTTGGGCTATCAAAGGAAACACATGTAAGCATGTGTTGAAGGCATTGGATTTTCACAAGAAATATGTGTCGATGTCATCATATCAAGCACCAGAAGTGACATGTAATTCAATGCCATCATATGTTACCAATGTAGATTGCTAAGCATAAGTCGTAATGAAATAAGCATCGTGTTGAATTTCTTTTCATTTCACGTGCAGGAGGCAATACTTATGGGGAGACAAGCAGGGTAAATTTAGACATGGCCCCTCTTCATCATATCCAACAACAAAAGTTGAAGGTAATTTAATGTCATCGTATGTGGCAAGTAGTGATATAGATTGCTAAGCATAAGTTGTAACAAAAAAAGCATCGTGTTGAAATTGTTTTCATTTCTCGTGTAGCAGCCAATACCTATACAGAGACAAGCACTGTAAACGATGGCATGTTATGGGATGGCCCCTCCTCGCCACCTCGACACTCACTGACAGTTGATGGTTAGTTGTTAATGCCTTCAATCAATTAATCGATGCCAATGATAATGTTCGTCACGCATATTTATGATTAGGTGGCATTGTGTATTCATGTGTACAATGATATTGAAAAACCTAGTGTATAAATAAATAATTTTCTATAATGTCTTATACATCATAGGAGTTAGGAACCCTAAAATAGTTGGGGCTGGTGGTTTGATGATAGAAAGCGATTCAGATTTTATGGAACACACATCTAAAGAATTCTTGAAGTCAGTCTTCGATACACGACTGAGTATAGATGAACAAAAAAACATTCTTTGAATGTGTTCAAAGGTTTAGGAGAGACCTAGAAGCATCAAATATGTTGGATGTTTCTTTCAAAGGAGATGTCAATGATATTTCCACCACCCGCATGTGTCCATGGTTTAGTGCGAGTAAAAAATGCCACCGCAGTGTGAGTAAGAGGCCAGTCATTGTAGAAGATTTGAACAATCACGCTGAAGACTATGAATGCTTCCAATTTCCTGATGGCAATCGTGCAAAGAGGAGACAAACCACACAAATGGAACATACAAGTTAAAACATTGAACTATTAGTGTGAACTATTCACAAGAAATTTTAATTGTGGAGGCGAAGACTAACATATTGATCATTTATTTTGTAGGTGGTTCAAATGCAGCTGAAACATCTCCCCGTCGCCGCTTATCTTTCAGCAATTTAGCATCTGCGCAAGGTGTGTATTGAATGTCCTTAATATCATAACATTTATTTACTATATGTAAGGTAAAAATCCTTTGATACCTTGTCTAATATTTAATTCATTGTGTTGCAGATGCAACGGATATGCAAAGAGATGTATCTTACGGAATGAGCAGGTTGAGCTTTGGAAAGTAAATGTATGGCATGTTGAGTGGGCCTAAATTATAATTATAAACATTGCCAATTCATGTATATGAGATTGTACATTGCGTATATTTAAAATACATAAATACGGAACATGTACAGATGACATACTCTTTGACTATTTTTAGAGTATTTAAAAAAATGTGATGGAAAACGGGGTACGTTTTCCACCACGTTGAAAAACACACGGTTTATTTCAGCACTTCGAAAACGCAATCACGTTCTCCAAAAGGTGCAACCCGTGGTGCTCTTCCTCCTTGTTGTAAACATTGACTCCACATCAACTACTTGTCAGGTGGATATGGGTTGAATGATTCCAAAGCGATGGAAAGTGGGGTGTGTTTTACACCACGTTGAAAAATATACGGTGTTTTTAACACTTTGAAAAATGTGACCACGTTCTCCAAAAGGCGCAACTCGCGGTGCTTTTCCTTCTTGTTGTAAACATTGACTCATCATAAACTACTTATCAGGTGGATATGGGTTCAAATTTTTCCAAAGCGGTGGAAAAGGGGTGCATTTTTCCACCACGTTGAAAAACACATGGTGTTTTTCAACACTTTGAAAAATGTGATCATGTTCTCCAAAAGGCGCAACCCGTGGTGCTCTTCCTTCTTGTTGTAAACATTGAATCCACATAAAATACTTATCAGTGGATATGGGTTGAATTTTTCCAATGCGATGGAAAGTGGGGTGCATTTTCCACCACGTTGAATAACACATGGTGTTTTTCAAAGCACTTTCAAAACCCGACCCCATTCTCCAAAAGGCGCAACCCGTGGTGCTCTTTCTCCTTGTTGTAAACATTGAATCCACATCAACTACTTTTCAGGTGGAGAAGGGTTCAATTTTTATAATGCGATGGAAAGTGGGGTGTGTTTTACACCATGTTGAAAAATGCACGGTGTTTTTCAGCACTTTGAAAAATGCGACCCCATTCTCCAAAAGGCGCAACCCGCAGTGCTTTTCCTTCTTGTTGTAAACATTGACTCCAAATCAACTAATTTTCATGTGGATATGGGTTGAGTTTTTCCAATGTGATGGAAAATGGGGTACGTTTTCCATCACGTTGAAAAACACACAGTGTTTTTCAGCACTTTGAAAAACGTGATCACGTTCTCCAAAAGGCACAACCCACGGTGTTTTTCCTTCTTGTTGTAAACATTGACTCCACATCAACTACTTATCAGGTGCATATGGGTTGAATTTTTCAATGTGATGGAAAATGGGGTGCGTTTTCTGCCACATTGAAAATGCACGGTGTTTTTCAGCACTTTGAAAACCTGACCCCATTCTCCAAAAGGCGCAACCCATGGTGCTCTTCCTCCTTGTTGTAAACATTGACTCCACATCAACTACTTGTCAGGTGGAGAAGGGTTCAATTTTTCCAATGCGATGGAAAGTGGAGTGTGTTTCACACCATGTTGAAAAAACGTCATGCTGTTTTTCATCACTTCAAAAACGTGATCCCGTTCTCCAAAAGGCGCAAACCGTGGTGCTTTCCTTTATTATTTTTCCAATGCAATGGAAAGTGGGGTGCATTTTCCACCATGTTGAAAAACACACGGTGTTTTTCAACAGACTTTGAAAACCCCGACCACGTTCTCTAAAAGGTGCAACCCATGGTGCTCTTCCTTCTTGTTGTAAACATTGACTCCACATCAACTACTTGTCAGGTGGATAAGGGTTCAATTTTTCCAAAGCAATGGAAAATGGGGTGCATTTTCTGCCACGTTGAAAAACGCACGATGTTTTTCAACACTTTGAAAAACGTAATCACGTTCTCCAAAAGGTGCAACCCGTGGTGCTTTTCCTTCTTGTTGTAATATTGAATCCATATCAACTACTTATCAGGTGGATATGGGTTGAATTTTTATAATGTGATGGAAATTGGGGTGCATTTTACACCACGTTGAAAAGCACATGGTGTTTTTCAAAGACTTTGAAAAATGTGACCTCGTTCTCCAAAAGGCGCAACCCATGCTGCTTTTCCTTCTTGTTGTAAACATTAACTCCACATCAACTAATTTTCAGGTGGATATGGGTTGAATTTTTCCAATGCGATGGAAGTGGTGTGTGTTTTACACCACGTCGAAAAATACACGGTGTTTTTCAGCACTTTGAAAAACCTGACCACTTTCTCCAAAAGGCGCAACCCATGGTGCTCTTCCTCCTTATTGTAAACATTGACTCCACATCAACTGCTTGTCAGGTGGATAAGGGTTCAATTTTTCCAAAGCGATGGAAAAAGGGGTGCATTTTCCACCACGTTGAAAAATGCATGGTGTTTTTCAACACTTTGAAAAACGTGATCATGTTCTCCAAAAGGCACAACCCGCGATGCTTTTCCTTCTTGTATAAACATTGAATCCATATCAACTACTTATAAGGTGGATATGGGTTGAATTTTTCCAATGTGATAGAAAGTGGGGTACATTTTCCACCACGTTGAAAAATGCATGGTGTTTTTCAACACTTTGAAAAACGTGATCATGTTCTCTAAAAGGCGTAACCCGTGGTGATTTTCCTTCTTGTTGTAAACATTGAATCCACATCAACTACTTATCAAGTGGATATGGGTTGAATTTTTATAATGCGATGGAAAGTGGGGTGCATTTTCCACCACGTTGAAAAACACATGATGTTTTTTAGCACTTTGAAAAACCCGACCCGTTCTCCAAAAGGCGCAACTTGTGGTGCTCTTCCTCCTTGTTGTAAACATTGACTCCACATAAAATAATTTTCAGGTGGAGAAGGGTTCAATTTTTTCAATGCGATGAAAAGTGGGGTGTGTTTTACACCACATTGAAAAATGCATGGTGTTTTTTAGCACTTTTAAAAATGTGACCCCATTCTCCAAAAGGCACAACCTCGTGGTGCTTTTCCTTCTTGTTGTAAACATTGAATCCACATCAACTACTTGTTAGGTGGATATGGGTTGAGTTTTTCCAATGCGATGGAAAATGGGGTGCATTTTCCACCACGTTGAAAAATGCACAATGTTTTTCAAAGACTTTGAAAAACGTGATCACATTCTCCAAAAGGTGCAACCTACGGTGTTTTTCCTTCTTGTTGTAAACATTGAATCCACATCAACTAATTTTCAGGTGGAGAAGGGTTGAATTTTTCCAAAGTGATGAGAAACAGGTTGTGTATTCCGCCACGTTGAAAAATGCACGGTGTTTTTCAGCACTTTGAAAACCATTTATACATTTATACCAAAACATTTACATCGAATTTGTATAACATTGCAAAAAACTATGAGAAGATGAGAAGTTACACTTGAACCAATGAAAAAAATTTGTAGTCTTAATGAATGGTAACACACATTTAAACTAAGATCATTCCATTGTAATGTATACGCAGTATGAAAATTACATGCTTCAATGAGAACTTGAAATTCAAATTCTCTATATATGTACATTAACTAGAAGTAACATTCACAATACTCGCACATTTTAAATCTTTTTCCATTTTAAATATTTTTAGTATGTTTTGATGGTATAATTATTATTTACTCTTTAAAAACTAAAATATATGTTTAACTAACACCACATGTCAAAGGTCACATGGAAAGTGTCATTTGATTACAAAGTCATATTTTATGTCAAAGGTCACTTGGACAGTCTTTCAGTGTGAGCGAATGGTACTTTTTTCCTCAATCAACACCTTGGCCAGGATATACATCTTCTTCCATAATTCTTTGTGACCTTCATGAATTTTAACAACGGAATTAAAACTTGCTACTTGATTTTCGAACACTTTTTTGTTGGATTCACATGTCATCTCCCAATTCTTAATTTCTAATTCCAACTCTTGAACCTCAAGCTCCAACTCCATCTTCTTCGAGGAAGCATCTAGTAATTAGTCCAATAATTCCTTATTTATCTTTGACAATTTTAAATATTGCAGTCTAAGTCTTTCACACTCGATTTTATAAAACTTGGTCTTGGTCATCAGCATGTTTCTTTAGGCTTCTATTTCCGTTTAACCGACAGGGCCGACTCATCTTCTTGTCCAAATTTTCAATTTTCATTCAGGGCTCTCTACATTCTTTCTCGAACACATTAGTACTAGGACTATAGAATTTTGCATTGTCTTTCAGGTTCCTGCACCGGTAATGCCTTGCACTTTCTAACCTTCTTTTTTCTCTTCATCTAATTAAACTCGTATTTAAACAACCAATTAATATTTGTTAATGTTCAAACATAATTGTAAGCATATACCATACAAGGAAGCAAAACCCAACAAAGTAACCATATACCATTTACCCTAATCCACATTCATAGTCACATTAATACATTGACCATATACACATTGACAACATCATTATTTATACAATAAATGCAATGTCACATAACAAGAATAAAAACCATTTAATGAGTTATAAACAGTAACCACAAACCATATTCAATTTAACAAGAATGTAATACTAAATCGTAAATTTCAAACACATTAAAGTAATAACCTCATCACACATATATACAATTGTCCTCTAATCACACTTGTCTTCTAATCACATGTATATTACTCTTCCTTATTCATCACATCGCATACCGTATATAACAATTGAATACATGATCTAAATACTAATTAATGTGCACATCATAACATCAACTCAAAAACAACCATATTAGTGTAAAATCACATACATCTAATAAGCATAATTTAACCACATGTGTCTATCCATATCATCTATTACGCTAAAAAGATAAAATTCATCAAATATAAGTAATTTTTTTGCATACCACATAATTAATATCTATACATATATGTCTAATATATAAGTAAAATTTATCAAATATGTAAGTGAAATATAAAATTTCTATGACATTGGTATATTCATTTATTATCATTGTCTTGGGTGGGAGTGTCGGGTGTTTATTCCTCAATTACCGCCTTGGCGTGCATGTACATCTTATTCCATACTTCCTTCAGATCTTCATGTGCTTTAAGAATAGTATTAAAGTTTGCTACATGAGTTGTGAACACATTTTTGTCCACTTCACGCATTGTCTCCCAATTCTCAATTTCTAGTTCTGACTCCTGAACCTCGACCTCCAACTCCATCTGCCTTGAGGCAATTTCTCCTATTTCATCCAATAATTCCTTGTTTTTTTTGTAAAATATAAATTTTCCAATGCAAAGCTTTTGCACTAGTTTTGATATATATTTGTCTTCTTTGTTACAAGTTTCATTTCTAAATCCATACGAACTAACGGGGAAGGGTCATCTTCTTGTGTAACAATGACATCTTTGTTTGTAAAGCTCTTTGCATTCTTTTTGAACGGATAAGTGTCACTATCGAATGATTCATAATCATTTGGTTCTTGCACAGTGAAGCCTTGCACTTTCTAGTCTTCTTTAGTCTTGCCATCTAAATAAACCTGTATTATAACAATCAATTATTATCTGTTACCATTCAAACATAATGTGAAAGGAAATAATGCACTTAACTTATACGTAAAAAAATATTATCATGGATGAAATATATATGAAAGTTTCGTAACCACATCAAACCCAAGTACGCATACATGGATGTAGAATGCAACTATGTAACGATAAACCACAATCCGTAATCCATAATACACAAAATTTGAAAAAAAAATTGTGAATTATCTGTGATTAATTACTGAACACGTCAAACCCAAGTAGGCATACAAGGAATAAGAACTCAACTATGTAACCACATACTAAAAATTGTAATCCACAATTCATAGTCACATTAATACATTAACCAGATACACACCGACAACATCATTTATACATTAAATTAATGTCACATAAAAAAGAATAAAAAACATCTAATGCATTATAAATAGATCGTAAATGGATAACTCTATGTAACCCATAACCACAAACCATATTCAATATATCAATAATGCAGTACTAAGTCGTAAACCTCAAACACATTAAAGTAACATCATCATCATATACACATATATACTAATCCAACTCCTCACAATCAATGTTATACATAAAGGTTTTCATCTCCTTCGTTGCCTAGTGTTAGCGACAAACAATACTCCATAAAATCTAATGTTTCTTCTCATTTCTATGAACAGAATTTTGCATGATGCCAAGAATGGGTGGGGCATCCAATGTCTTTATCCAAGTATGGCGCATTGTCTCACTGTATTGCATCATCCTGAAAGCCAACCATATAGTAAATAAGTGAACGTAGATGAATCTCTCAGTTAAACACATAATTAAATTAAATCATTCATTACAACTACTTGCCTCTTCAAGAGTGTCAAGTCTGATATCGCTGAGATCCCAAATATCAAACCCTTTGACACGCACCGCCAAATTATTTCCAAATGTATTAGGGTAGGGAAATGGAGCAAAGGGGGAACAATTTCCTCGAAATAATCACTTTGACAAGAAATTTTTTGGGTGTGATTCCATGACACTTCGCAAGTGGGGCTACTATCACAAACCACTCCTCTCACAACAACCGTATCATCTGACATTAACCTGACTTCAGCCCCATCAGGAAAATCCTATAATAACAACAATATCAATTGCATTAATAACTTTTTCTTAATTTCACCAAAAAAGAATACAGAAAATCAAATGAGAACATTCAATAACTTACCAGCCAGTTCCACCCTCTCTCATAATTCTAGCAACGTGTTTGTGTCCCTCTCCTCATGCCTCCCCTCATCACCCTCTCTCTCCTCAACTGGAAAAGAAGTTTCAACTCCAATATTTTTCATCTCCACCTCTCTTACCTCACGTGAAGCTATCTCTCCAATAATATCGAGACCATAGGCTGATTGAGAAGGGGGCGTCTTATCGCAAACGTCCACCTATAACAATCGATCCATCAAGACAATTAAAGTATCAACAACATAAGGCAACATACATTTTTCAAGTGTGTGTTAAGTGATTTTTTACCTCTCTCTGTTTCACACTACGAATCAAGTGTCTCTATTGGCGTAAGAGTTGACACAAGGGAATTTCATAATCCTACGCACGCCTACAGTTAGTATATACAAAAATACACAAAAACTACATTGTATCTTTACTTACGAAAGACCAATAATTACTTACGTTATCATTTGTAGGGGGGTCAAAATTTTTGCTACTTGTTCCACCCTCTTCTCTAGCTTCCTGTTCATGATAGAATATCAAGTTTTTGATTTCCAACCAAACATTATATATAAAATACTATACTAATCTTAAATTTACCTCTGTTCTGATATTTGAGTTTTTATTTCCTCTCACTCTCAACCAATGCTCCTCTCTCACCTTTCGCATCTCCGCTGAATCATAGGCATGCATTGCATCATCCACCTCCCTCTTTCCTTCTTGGCTCAACTCCTCAATCAATATTTGCATTCTTTTTTGCAAACACGATCGATAACCCTCCTTCGCTGCAAGTAGAATCGTTACCTCAAGACGTAGTTCACATCCGCCTCCCTCTTTTGCACGTATGCCTTACTTCTATCTTGAGATATAGGTGATCGTTTCCCCATATGCTTACATCCATGCTTACGAGGTTCCACGAAGGGAAGATTGTGTTCTACTTGGCAATGTCTATCTAGTCTATGTAACTTGGAAAACCTAACATCCCCACTATCAGCACATGATCCATGTTGAAAGACATAACGAATACAACCATTAACATATTTGGTTTTATATTCTATGGGTGGCTCATGGATATCTGAGCGAATGGGCTCCGAAGGACCATCTGACGTATCACCATCAACTATTAGAGGATCATCTCCCTTTGCTTCCTCTGTGATGCTTGCGAAATGCATATGCGCCATGTGATGTGAAGGTACTTGTATCTACAGAGTCCAAGTGCATAACTATTAGCCCAACATAAAATATTAAGTATTTTGCAAAAGAAGTAATGTTCACATATTCGAATATTATCATCATGGAATGTGAAGAAACCTGTATGAAAAGACAACAATTTCATAATTGTTATCTCAACAAATGACATAATTGTTACTACGACAAACAATTAATGTTCACAAAGTTATATATTACCGTCTCATTATTTATGTCTTCCCCAAAAACATAAGAATAGATTGTGAACATGGATCGACCCATGTCGCGAGCTTCCACATGTTTTGTTCATGTGCATTGTCATAACCATCATTGAAGCGACACATTGTAAAACAAGTTAAACTGAAACAAATGGTGCACAAACTTATTTATTTGTATTTTGCATTCATATTGAGAAAATTGTGCACAATAAACGATTTGTGACGAAATTAGCCGCACACATTATTTTTTTCAAAACTGGATACTCGACTCTAGATGTTTCCGAAGTAAACATGAAATGTGAATTGCAAGTGTGTTAAAAGAGAAGATAGGATAAAGCATGATGTATCCAAAATGCTCGGTTTATCAACCAACACTATATGATGTATCATCATATTATCCACTATAGACACCCATAATTATGCCCGAGCAATTTAAATACTTAAATTGTGCTAATTATCTCTATTCTTGCAAATTGGTGACATATCGTCAAAAGTGATCATCTTCACTCTTATCATCATTAATTAATTACACTATGCTAATTAATTAACTTATCCAATGAATACCCTAATTAACGACCTTCGTTAATAAATCCCTCCCTTCTATCTAAACTAATTATTATTATTAATTAATTAGCTTCCTTTCAATTAACCAATAAATCAATATTTAATTGATTTAATCCCCTTCTATAGTCTAAATCATGCTAATATTCATCTAATTTTTTTATAAGTTTGCACATCTATTAATTAAATCACCTTGATTAATTAATAGGCCCCTTTATCCACATGAGTCACTAAAGGACAAAAACCTCTTAAAGTTAATTCAACCCTATCTAAACCCCCTTATCCATAACTAACTCAACATCCCTATTATCCCACATGTAAAGGGATGTAGTGGTCCCTTTATCCATTGGGCTATATAAAGAGCCCTCCTCCTACCTTTTACACTTACACCTAAACTTCGAGAAGACAAAAGCAAAACATATAGCAAAATAGACTAAAAGTTTGCCTTTTTTTTCTTGAGAATTCACCATTTTCGAAGAGCTAAAGCCTCTTTTCTAGCCAAAGTGCTTAGGTCATATGGGAAGAGTCAAAAGGGTCTTGTACCCCAATTTTGATAAGCTCTTATTCCTAGGTTCTTGGAATATCAAGAGAAACTAATTTGATTGTCATGGAGCTTACATAGGTCTATTTAATTTTTTTGTTAATTACGAGAATAGAGGTTTTTAGAAAATTAGCATGCTAGTTTCGAATTTCTAATATAATAAATGTTAGTGTCTAACCTTGTTTAGTTGTAATCTTGATGGTGCTTTGAACTTTGCTTTAACTTTGTTAATTAGGACTACTAGGTGTTAGTATTTATTTTCATTAACTTAGCTTAAGCACGAAACTATGCACACATCCAAAAAATATATAATATATACGTTAGAGACAATTCACACAATATTAGTTATTCACAATCTAATAAATAATGCATGTCTATCATTACGCAAAAAGGAAATACACATATATCATATTGAAATGTCTTCCATGGAAAGTGCTAACAAAGCTACCACTTCTTGGTTTATAGTGTCCCTGACACTTGGCATACATCTAACCTACCCCTCGTTAACTTTTACATGCACGTATGAACATTTCGCAAAGTGAGATACACTCTCTAGCACTTGAACTCGAAGAATTGAAAGATTTACATTGTTACATTGGTATACACCAGTCATTTCTTTCACAAGAATCATATCGTAAGAAAACACACAAATGTTCCAAAATCGTGGCGTATCGCTTCCTCAAGACCCAATATCAACGCCCTATACTCACCGCGAAAGGTCATATTGGCATTTCCGAAAATTGTACCTTTCTACTATCTTGCATACGTCGTCGGGTCGTATAATATGAACGATAAACATGTAAGATTTTTGGAGGTATTCAACACTCCATGAATTTCCAATCTCCAAATGGCAACCATGCTTACCTTTACAATGGACAAAAATATATCGTAAGCAAACATTAAAAAAATAGAATGAACACTTCTAATTTGAATTTTTCAATACAAACATCTGTAATTTAACATATGACAAGGCCCTAAAACATTTTCTCCTAAGTTCATTCATTAATAATGATTTCTTATTGGAGAGTCAATGGAGTTAGTACTTTGTCTAGAGACATACACTCTAAATGAGTTAACGTCATGTGTTCATGAGCGACTTCTTTTTGGGAAACATTGTATTCCTTACAATACTAAAACTTCATATTTCATATGTTAGACTAAAGTGCAAATATATTTTGGAATATATTGGAATCGTAATCACGGGTTTGGTTCCATTCCACTCATTTTCTGAATAGATAACTTTATGTTGCTAACATATAATTAATACAAACACAATTTAGATTTTTTAAAATATGTTTTCCTATAATTATGAGTTTATAAATGTAATGGGTAAATATTAAATTTGAATAAATCACTTAATAAATTGATTAGTCTATTATGAATAGATAGATTTCAATCTATTTGCAATATCAATATCTATAAACATTTGATTAGTTATAGTATTGTGAACGACATTCCAATAATTGTTATAGCCTATAGTATTGCGAACGACATTCTAATAATTGTTATAGTTTATTCACTAAATAACCATTGTAATGTATATCTAGTATTAAAATTACATGCTTCAATGAGTACTCGAGTTCTCTAGAATTAACTCCTTTTCAAACAATATTGGTTTTCTATATTATGTATATTAAGTAGGCTACATGTGCATCTCTATATGAGTTGAACTCATATTAGAACACTCTTTACACATGGAAATGATAATTACACCAATACAATCCTAAATTGGACAAATGATGATAATCCCATACTTAGTGAATTAGAAAATCGTTACCATTACACATTTCCTACCTAAATATAATTTTAACATAAATGAATTTTAATAATCTAAACTTGCTATAAAAATATCTAAACATTAGTAATTTTAAAACTATAATCCATAGAAACACGTATTAATACTAAGGAAAACATATTTAATCCAATGCAAAACATATTTCATATTTAAGCTCGTGTGAATCAAGAATATATTCGAACAACAAAATGAAATATATTTATGTTGGTGTGAATCAACATCCAACAAAAATTAAATATTTATATAGGTTTTTTTCAAACATGTCATAAGTTTTTTAGAACAAAACATAAAAAATAGTAACTATTTTTTTTTAGCAGCAAACTTGGAGTTGCTTCCATGTGCAATCTTTTTTGCACAATTTTTAGATCTATCACCGGTTTATGACCGGAACTCCCATCTTTCTCAGTTTATGTGGAGGCTCATACTTCTGGGCATCCTCCATCGTGTCATAAGCTAGACCATATCCTCACGAATGCGGCCCTATAGTGCGGAACTTAGACAAATAAATAACAGAAGTTTCTAGCAAATTGAGTCGGGCCTTAACCATGGCTGCAATTTCTGGTTTGGGTGGCTTATTCTGTTGATGATGGTCTATATAGACCACAAATGTGGACCTCCTAAAGCATTCCTCCCTTTGGAATTTGGGAGTTGTCAACGTTATCCCTACGGGATTAGGAGGAATTGAGCTTCGTGTATTCATTTTCACCACACAAAATACAAACTGAATACAACACACATGCAAACAAAAATATACAATTAACGTTAGTACGATACATGTCAAATCAAATATATGTCATCCATTATGATAAAATAATCACAACATCAGAAAACTAATATCCATGACAAATTCAAGTATCGAAAAGTACTAACGGCTATCCTTCACTCAAGATGCACTTACCATAACATCACAACCGTCTATCATTGCGAAGCAGATGGTTGTGATATTACCAGAGGGTGCATTTCGAGAGGAGGGTCGGCGGTGACTTTAAAAACCCCGCTCAAAGATAGATATACCACCCAACTATCGATGCGGAATCCTAAGGAGCAAGCCCCTTCATCACGCAATGATAGTTGGGCGTATCGATGTGGCATCCTAAGGGGCAAGCCCCTTCATCACACAATGATAGTGGGCGTATCGATGTGGCATCCTAAGGGGCAATCCCCTTCAAGACGCACCGATTCCTGCCTCGGCAGGCACTTGTCTCCATATGCCAAATTGAGAGTTAGAGTATGACATCACATAATTTTTATATCTTCAACTTTCATTAAACATTCACAACATTAGAATTACCAATATTTAATAACTAATAATGTATATATATATATATATATATATATATATATATATATATATATATATATATAAATGATATCCACATTCGCAATATTTACAACTATAATGCATCCAAGAAATCAAACTTTTCCTAATGTATTTAATTTAAAACAACTAAAAGTAATGAAAGCACAACTAAAAGCTCGAAGATCGCATAGATATTTAACCATTACCAACATAATATCAACATAATTAACTAGTCTCATACTCAAAGATTAATAAACACAAATTGTAAAAATTACCTAATCCTCTATCATTTATTAACAAACACGTGAATACAATAATACTGTAATAATAAACTAGTTCACACTATTATTTAGTGTCTATATACTAAAAAATATTTGAACACGTCATTTGTTTTGAAAAGATGCTTCCAAACAATTGTTTGATATATTTGTACAAGCACATAGATTTGTTCCTATTTTCAAATTGTTTCCTTTTCTTACAGCTTTCAAATATATTAATTAATAATAATAATGAAAACTATAATTAGTTTCTAAAATTTAAGGTTCAATGTTTAGGGATTAGGGTTTAGGGTTTGGAGTTTAGGGTTTAGGCCTCAAGGTTCGGGGTTTAGGTATAAAAATTGAAATATAAATATTGAAATGAAATAATTGATCATATTAAGAAAAGTTATATAAAAATGTTGTGGAGTTAGGAAACCTAACAAATGCATTCCTAATATTTGAATAAAATATGAATGATTAGAAATTGGACTTAGACACCCTATTAAGCACAAGCCACTAAATCTAAATACAATGCAAATAAGTGGATATCAAAGTTAGAAACCATATGATGCACAAAGTTCCAAATATAAATAAATTATGGGTCCCATGTCCAAGAATCAAGCTAGAAACTTTGTCAACCACATGACTTTGATTCTTCCACACCGAATATGAAAATGCATACGAACCTTAGGTTGAATAAGCATTTCGTAATATGATTATCTAATATGTGATCATCTTTTATAATTTAGGATAAGCTAATAAAGTTCACATTTCAAAAGGAAAAATTAGATATAACATATGCAATAAGTTAAATTTTATTAAATCGTCAAAAACACCATAAATATAGACATCAAGTGTTAGCATTTTGGCATTCTAAGTATTAAAATAATATTTCAATATTGATATCATTACACTAAGCACCGAGTTTATTCGTTACATCCGCCTCCTCCCCAATGTTGGAGATAACTCCAAGGCCTCAACACTATAACTAGTAACTATGGTTCTTCTTGTAGTCTCCCTCACGACTCTTTAACATATCTTACCATATACTAAGGCAAGTCCACTAGTGTTGCTCGAATGAATGGGGATCCACCCACCATAAAAATTATCTTGTGAGCTTTGTCAACTCCCGAGCTCATACTATAATTGGACAATATGCCCATGTATCATATGTCCCCATATACGAGCACCACATAATATCCCCTTAATCTCATATAATCACTTGCTAATGAATTCCAAGCCAAACACTCAAATAAGTGAAACTTTGTGACAATATGTAGATGTTTCCCCATTAGTATATGCATCATGAACATCTTATAAATCCGTGTCAAAAATAGAATCACTAACCTAATCACCATATTTTATAGAGCTAATATATGATAAATGTCATGGTACAAATGTACCAAATTTATACTCATGTAATGTATTATTCCTTGATCTAGCACCACTTGACACATGGCTATACAAAAAAGTGGAACATCTTAACCTAACTTGTGACAAAATACACATGTCACCATAAGATTTATAATTGCCTTATAAATATCGATAATGGTTGCAACATATACATCCCTCAACCACACTAGGTAGGAATGTAGATTATAACAATATGAGGTTTTTTCCCACCTATCTACTTCCTACCTCTGTACAATGTCATCTTGAGTGCCATAAAGCATGGGTGTACCCACAAATCAATTACCCTAATATTACAATTGTAGATCTCTTATCGACAAACTAGAATAAACTTAAGATATTGCATGTAAGGTAATAATGATCTATAGGGATCCTTTCTCAAAATAGGATTAAATAAATGACCATTCTTGAGCTAACCCATAAAAAAATACCTAGCTCACAAAGTGATATAGGTTTGTAAGAAAAAGTTATGTCGAAAGGAGGTTATATGTTCCTTTTATATACATTATATGTCTTTAGGGTCTCCTAGACCTAATTTAGCCTCTCTTTATAGCTATCTAGACTTGGCCTAGTACATATTTACACCCGTCTCGGATTTGGACCTAATTTAGCCTTCCCTTTATAGTGTATTTGGACCTTTCCTAACACCCTTACATTTGAGAGATATCTACATTGATTATACTTACTTTTTATACTCATTTGTATACATTGCATTATATGTTTCTTTGTAGTCATTTATTATTAGGGTTAACATAATTAATTTTTAAAATGTTACATGTGGTCGAGATGATGAATCGAGCATCCATTCACTTGAACGTAAAAACTTAAGTAAAGGTATGCATATTTCATTATGTTTAACTTCTTAAGTTAGTACTTCTTTATAGTTATTTACCTAGATTTTGGTATAGTAGGTCCATTTCCCAAATCACCATATGAAATTACACTATAATGGCATGTAATGAACTTTAGGTAGAGTATATGTATACACTTTGTTTTCACTTATTAAAGATTGAAATCTAACAAGTTGGGAAAAAGACCAACTTTCCCAATCACTTACTAAAGTTTATAAATCTGCCAAGTGTACTTTATTTATATAGGTATAATATTGTAAATTATTTATATGTGGGGTTTGGGTGTCTACTGTTTTAAGGCACACAAATTCAATTTTATTTACGCCCCTACATAACTCTAAAAGTTGAATTTCTTCAAACTTCTTCACATAGTCACAATTGCACTCCTCACAACTCTAAAGGTTGAAATAGTTCATGTTGCACACATTCCCATTTGTACATATCCCACAATATCGCATATTTATTTAGTCATACTTAGTTGGGATTTTTAAAATTATATTTCCAGAGGTTTGTGTGGATTTTTAAAATTATAATCAACAACACCAAAATAGTTTTTACACAAATTCCAACAAGAAAAATTCATTCATAGCACACATATCTCATCAAAGCTCTTTGATGCACCATGCAATGTTGACAACTGAGCCATCTACCCTCCACTGAAAATGCACCCATGTATGTGTGGAGTCCATTTTTTACCATGTTTGCCATCACATGCGCATGCAAAAGGCATGACCTGGCAACAAAAACCGGCACCGGAGGTAGTCAAATCACGGCCTGCTCGTATGCATGGAGGATGTTGTATCGATTCTTGTCAGTGTGTCGCCGCGAGGGGTGTCATGTATTTAAGGAGGCAGGTGAGATGATACATCCAAACGCCTACCCACTTAACGCCTAACCACTTAACCATTATTGAATACCAAAACACTAACATTTAACAGTTAGAAGCTTTTGCTGTTGTAGAACTGTTGCAGACCATACCGAGGCATCAGACGGGACCGATTTCTTCATTATTCTGCACCAAAGAAAATAATCAGTCATCTATTCACATTTGCGGCCACTAGGAAGGGACGTTCCACTACACACAGGAGACTGTAGTCACAGGTATTTTGACATTGAAAATCAAAGGATATTTAGGAATATATAATTTGGTTTATTTTTAATTATTTATCTTTATATACAACCATGATATTGTCCCCACTTTTGATGTCTTTTCCACAATCTTGCATCGGTGTTGTGCATTCTTTGTCATCTGAGATGTTACTCCCATTAGCACAGGCATGATTGCCATAAGTTTACTGTCAATCCACAAATCAATAATGGTTGGGCCTCTCAGCATATCACTCTACTAAAATTGGTGTTAGAAAAAGTAATTATCACCACCAGTGCATTGTTTGTGATTCAAATCCATCACATGACAAAACTTCTTACATTTTGATAGTGGTTTTGGGGAGGAAAGCGCTTCTGATGTTATTGTACTCGAAATCTATGTCTTGCAGCGTTTGGCTTTCAATAATGCTGAAATCCAGAGTTCCAGAGATGGAATTTCTGGCTAGTCTCCTACTCATACAAAATCACAATTAACCATGTTAATTGACTCCACAAAATATTGGCAATGGTCACTAAAAAAAAGGCATAGGACTTAAACAAAATACTCACACGGTTTCAAGTTGCGGCAAGTTAAAAACATTAGAAGGAAACGATCCATTCAACTTTCCGTTTTCTATCACGCTGTGAAACAATTTAAACACGAACTAAGAAAAGGGTATCGTATTAGTTAAGTTTCTTCTGTAATCTATTTAGATCAGTGCTTAGATTACTTTGGACTTAGATTGTGGTTAACAAGTCTAAGGAAGAAAACCACAGGGGAACTTGGGATACATCGAATGAATTGTTGTTGAGGTCCCTGCGAATACCACACCCAAACAATATTATTAGACTTCACAACATAGATGGGGGATCTTTGGAGGTAGACTAGCTTGCTAGTCTATATTACTCACAAGTATTGCAGGTTGCTCATCCCGGATAAGTCAGGAATAGTACCGTTCAATTTATTGTTTGAAATATGCCGTAAAAGTACAAATTGATCCCAATAGTTACCACGCTAATCTCAATATATTATCTCTCGAAATGAAACAAAAAATCTAATGCCACCTTTACGACTATTTTACCACTCTTTGGGAAGAGACACGCTTCAATCAAGGCATGTTATTTTAATACAAATGTTTTGAATCTTACATACAAGGGAGAGTAGATTTTTCATGATTGATTAGGTCTATGATTAACATGAGTAAATCACAACGTGTTCTTCATCTTGATGAAAAACACAGTGTGTTTTTTAACGTGTTGAAAAACACAGTGTGTTTTTCAGCACGTTGAAAAACATGACGGTTTTCCACACTGTTTCATTTACGAAATTGAATTTTATGAAATCATGAACTTAATATTTGAATTCATATTTGTCAACAAGAACCTTAATAATAAATGTCTTGAAATATAATGTTCGACAATCTCCATTTTTTCCATCTACTTCTAGATATATAGTTATAACATTCTTTTTTGGATTAAACAAATGTTATCACCAATCATGAGTCAGGGGACCACATATCATATTAAATGCATACTTACATTTTTAGGGAAAATGTTTTCGTTCGATTTTTCGTTAAGATGGAAAACTCACCGTGTTTTTCATCAACATGGAAAACACACCGTGTTTTTCAGCATGTTGAAAAACATGATGGTTTTCCGCATGTTCAGGGTGGCTTATTTGAGTGTCAAGTATTAGTTTGTGTTTGTTTCCATTGATCGAGCCCTAATACACCTAATGTGACAATTGAACATGTATTAGGGCTAGATTTTGAATCATTTATAGCAATTGAATCCTAATACATGTTAAATTAATGTTAGGTGTTGTATTATAGTTTACGGTGTTGTAATTGTGTTATTTAATATGACAAGTTAGTGTTTAGGGCATCATATCAATGTTTGGGTGTTTAGGGCCTTGTATGATTGTTTAGGATGACACATTAATATTTAGGACGTTCTAATTGTGTTTTGTAAAGTGACCCATTAGTTTGTAAGGTCTCATTATAGTTTTTAGGGTTTCATATCAAGTTTACGGTTGTTTTTTTAATGCTCAAAGTATCTCGATTGTCAATTATGTTATTTAGGTTGACTCATTAGTGTTAAGGTTCTTATATCAATGTTTGAATGTTTAGGGTGGTGTATTAGTGTTTAATATGAGTGCTTATGATATCAAATTATTTTGTAAGGTGTCCTAATTATATTATTTACGGTGATCCCTTAATGTTTACAGTCTTCTAATAATGTATAATGTGTCATATTAGTGTTTATCAAGTCTTATAAAAATTTTAGGGTAAAACATTAGTTTTTTTTGTCTAATTTATGTTATTTAGAGTAACCCATTAGCGTCCAAGGTTTGGCATCAATTTTTGAGTGTTTAGGATGTCATATTAGTGTTTAGGGTGTCGTATGAGTTGATAGGGTATTACAGCGATGATTATCATTTTGTATGAGACCATGTGTTTCATTAGTGTTTAGGCTATCCTAATTATGAAATAGAGGATGAATCATTAGTGCATAGAGTATCATGACATTATTTAGGGTATTGTATCAGTCTTTAGGGTGTTAAATTAATGTTTAGTGTATCCCAATTATTTTATGTGGGGTGACTAGTTAGTGTTCAAGGTGTCGTATAAGTGTTTAAAGTGTCCAAAATTAATATAATGTGGGTGACTTAATATAATCCTCACTTCTACTAAATGCAACTATGGGATATCTTGAACTCAAGGCTTGACTAATCACCCTCTATAATTAGTCATCGATACTATCAATGAGAACATGAGCGATGGAGAAAGAGGTAGAGGTAGTCTTGTATGCAGGCGTAGATTTACATGCTTCCGTCTGCAGAATGTCTACATACTAAGCCAAGAATTGTTGAGGAGAGGCTGCTCTCTGGCCAAAATCAGACGGTTGTAAATCTATAAACTAAAAAAGTGGATTTGCTGGGATCCACGCCTTTGGCCTGGAATAAGATTCTTCAAAGCCCTATTTCAAAAGTGGGTCCGCATTCTCCTGAAAGAGGTCAGTTCATGTGGGAAAAGGACAGTGAAGGTGCCACATGCCTGATGGTCCCAGATGGTTGCGTGGATAGGGCCTTGAGCAAAGCAAATCTCTCCCTTGTTGGTAAGTTTCTTGGCCCTAGACCTAATATTGATTTTATTAGAAAATGGGCTATGAGAAAGTGGATGCCTAAAGGGGATCTGAGTATTACCATCATGCCATGGGGTTTTTTTGAAAAATTTAATCAGCAGGCTGATTTGGAATCGGTGCTTCTAGGAGGACCATGGTGGCTGGGTAATATGGGCCTCTTTTTGAAAAAATGGTATCCTAGATTTGACCCTAACACTGAAAATATAAACACCATTCCAATCTGGTGTAGGCTTCCTGGGCTACCGTTGCATTTTTGGGATGATGAAATTCTACTAAACATTGCTAAGTCCTTAGGTGCTCCTATCAGGCTGGATGGGCCCACGAGAAACAGATCCAAACTTGCCTTTTCTTGATTTTGCATTTCTTCTGAAATGGAGAAAGAATTACCGGAGCACATCATCTTGAAATCTAGGTATGGGGTGTGGATTCAAAAAATTGAATTTGAAACCTTTCATTTAAGGTGTAAGCTTTGTCATCGCATAGGACACTCCACCAAAAATTGTCCCGAAAGGAGATCCCTACAGTGGAAGCCGAACAACCTGTGGATGGCTTAGTTTTGGGTAAGGAGTGCAGGGTGCTTAACACTGATAGCCGGAAAGAAGACAAAGCCCCTAGCCAGACTGAGATGGACTATAATAATAAGGGAAGAAAAATGGGTTTTAGAACTCAAATAAGGAAGAATTTGGTCTGGCGTCCTAAAACCTAGGGGCAGCTTTGCTTGCAGCACCTAGCAAAGAGGACTTAGAAAATCCTATAAAGGTGTCCATGGTGGTGGATGAGCAAGAAGGAGCTGTAAAGATTAATATCATCCCTAATGATCAATATCAGACTTTGAGCAATAAGGAAGCTGAGAAGGATAAACCTTTAACCCCAGAGGCAGCTTTACTTGCAGCACCTAGCAAAGAAGACTTGGAAAATCCTGTAAAGGTGTCCATGGTGGTGGACGAGCAAGAAGGAGCTGTAAAAATTAATATCATCCCTAATGATCAATATCAGCCTTGAGCAATAAGGAAGATGAACCTCTGTGCATCATTGAGGAAATATTGAACATGGATAGCATGGATTTTAAAGAATCTTTGCTGATAAACACTCCTAGGGGTGAAGATAGAGTATCTACAGATATACCTCCTTGCCTCAAAGCAATGGTCAGTGGTTTCACCGACTTTCTACAAAGATTGAATAGCTGATCCACATTCAATTGGGGAATCAGAAGGAGTGTGAAGAGGGAGAAGTAACGCCTGTCAAAGAAGATGAGGAACTAACTTCTGGATTCACAAAGGTCATTTCAAAAAAGAAAAAGAGAATGAAAGGATTTGAAATGATCCCAGAATTGCTTTACAGTGATAAGAAAAAGAAAAAGGACAATTGGGATACCTCAACATCCAGAACTACTAGATCTTCTGCAAGAAGACTAGTAGATTTTGGAGGTATCTCTAAAAGAGGGAGGCCCTCAAAAAAGACTCTTAGATCTAAGAGAACAGAGAGAAACATTACAGATGGCGTTCAACGTCAATTGAACCATCAGGCAATCCCAAATCCCAATCCCTCCAAATGAAGATTATTTCATGGAACATCCGAGGTCTAAATGGAAACTCCAAGCAGAGAATCATCAAGGAGTTACGTGTTTCTAGTAGTCCTAGTATTATGATTTTGTAGGAAACTAAGATGAAAGCTAAGATCCTGGAAGCTAATAAAAAGAGTTTTTGGGAAAACTCTGATATGGCAGCGGTAGACTCTCAGGGAGCCTCTAGTGGTCTGGCTACTCTTTGGGATAAAAGGCACTGTACTGGTATGGTTCTTAATGCTAGCACTAATCATCTTGCTATCAATTTTCTTGCTATTGAGAACAAGGGTGAATGGATCCTTTCTAACATCTATGCCCCTAATACGGTTAGTGGGAGACGTAAACTTTGGAATGATCTTAAGATCTTTAGAAACCAATATAGTACTGCTAATTGGCTTATTATGGGAGATTTTAACTCTCCTCTAAACCCAGGTGAAAAATATGGAGGAATCTCCAGCTTTTCTACAGGTATGGAGGATTTTGCTGATTTTATTGCTGAACTTAATCTCTTGGATGTGGATCTTCATGGTAATAAATACACTTGGAATAATAGAAGGTTGGGAAAAGATATTATCCAGGTTAGATTGGATAGAGCCCTGATTTCTGCTAGCTGGATTCTCAGTCAAGACTTCCACCTCTCTTCCTTGCCTAGAATTGGATTGGACCACAATCCGATTGCGTTAAATCTTCTCAATTGGACTAAACCCATCAGAAGCTCATTCAAATTTGAAAAGATGTGGATGGAGCATGACAACATCTACGAAAAAAGTTAAAGAATGGTGGGGTTGGAATGGGGAAGGAACTGCTCAATTTAGATTGATTCAAAAGCTCAAAAACGTTAAAAAGAAAGTTAAAATCTGGAATAAAAGCATTTTTGGCAATGTGTTTGATAATAAAAAGAAGTTAAAACAAAAGCTCCAAGATTTGGAAATCAAAATGGATACAAAGGGGAGATCCGTTGAAGACCAAACTAATGAAAAGAGTATTCTTTCAGAGTTACATACGATTTGTAGCAGAGAAGAATATTTTTGGAGACTTAAGTCCAGAGCCATCTGGCTTAAAGAAGGAGATAGGAATACGAAGTTTTTTCATATGACCACTTTGAAGCACAGAGCTTGTAATAGGATCATGGAAGTAGCTAAAAGTAATGGAAATATTATAAAAGATCCCAGTAGCATCAAGGAAGAAGCCCTGAATTTCTATAAAAATCTTCTTAATGAGAGGAATATCATCAATGTTGAGGCTAATGCTTTTATGCTGGAGGCTATTCCCCAAGATAAAATAGAGGAGCAGAGATTTAAAAATATCACTAAAGCTATCATGCTTGAAGAGCTGCAAAAAGTTGTGTTTACTTTAGAAGGCGATAAGGCTCCAGGCCCGGATGGTTTCTCCATTAATTTTTTCCAGAAATTTTGGGAAATTTGTTCGGATGATCTTCTCAGAGCGGTGAATGAATTCTACAGAACTGGAAATCTCTTGAAAGAGCTGAATAACACCCACATTGTGTTGGCCCCCAAAAAAATGGATGCTAAAGACTTCAAAGACTTTAGACCCATCAGCCTAGTGAATGCTATATATAGAATTTTTACCAAAATTATTGCTACCAGGCTTCAACTCATTATGGATGATCTAATTTCTAGGCAGCAGAGTGGATTCATCAAAGGCAGGATTATCCAAGATGGAGTGATTATGGTCCATGAGACCATACATTCTATGGAGAATAATAAAAAAGAAAATATGGTGCTTAAGCTTGATATGAATAAAGCCTTTGACAAGGTTTCTTGGGTCTTTCTTGATAAAGTCTTAACTAAATTTGGTTTTTCGGACAAATTTAGAAAAATTATTAAGGCTTGTATCTCTACGGCTAGATTCTCAGTGGTGGTTAATGGTGAGCCAGTGGGTTTTTTCACTAGCAGAAGAGGGCTAAGGCAAGGGGACCCCATCTCCCCCCTGCTCTTCATTCTTATGGCTGACAGTCTTAGTAGAACAATTGGTAAAGTTGTCAATGACGGCCTTTTGAAAGGCTCAAAGCCCACTTCCATCAGCCAAGCTATTTCCCATCAGCAATTCGCAGATGATACAATCCTCCTTCTATTGGCTTCCGTCATTGAAGCTAAGGCTACCAAGGCTATTCTGCAGCTCTACGAATCCACTTCTGGGCAAGAGATCAATTATGATAAAAGCTCCATTTTCTTCTTCAACACTCCTGAAGAAAGACAACTTAAAATTGCTAAAATATCTGGGCTGTAAAATAAGTGAGCTTCCAGCCACTTACTTGGGCCTTCCTCTCGGCACAAAAAAAGTCTCTAACAAGGTGTGGGGTGATTTATTGGAGAGATTTCAAAAAAAATGGCTGGTTGGAAAGGAGCCATTTTATCTAGTGCTGGTAAGTGCCTACTCATAAAAAGTACTCTTCAAAATCTGCCCATTTATATCATGTCGCTCTATAAGATCCCCTCTTCCTTCAGAGAAAAGTTTGAGAGGATTCAAAAAAATTCTTATGGCAGGGCATGGAGGAGAAGTTTAAATTTCACTTAGTTGCTTGGGATAAGGTTTGTACTCCGAAGTCTATGGGAGGTCTGGGTATAAAAAATATCGAGAAAATGAATGAGGCTCTCATTGCGAAAATGGGCTGGAGAATGCTTTCAAAGAAACAACCCTGGATAGAGTTAATTAAGGCTAAATACCTAAATCAACAAGTTGTCTTTTCTTTTCTGTAGGATGAGCACCTCCCCTTTGGTTCCATTTTTTGGAACAATCTAGTAAAGAGCAGAAATTTCATTAAGCAGGGTAGTAAATGGAAAGTGGGTGATGGTAGTGATATAAATTTCTGGGACGATAACTGGTTTAATGGCAGTCTTATGGATAGATTTGGGATGGTCAAGGACAGTCTTATAAACAAGTATGGCACTAAAATCAAGGATTATATCAAAGGAAATGGCAACAGAAAGAAATGGAAAAAACTTTCTGTGGAGAGAGATGATCTGATCCAAAATATTTCCTCCCTTCAAGATCAGTTGGATCTTATTCCCTTAAGTCAGCTAGATACTAAGGATGAATTGGTCTGGAATAACTCTATTGATGGGGATTACTCTGTCAAAATTGGTTATAATACTTTCTTCGATAGTAGTCAAGCTGAGTTCAATTGGAGTAGGATTTGGATGACAGAGTTAACTCCCAAAATTAATTTCTTCCTTTGGCTAGCTCTCAGAGGTAGGATTCTTACCACTGATAACCTGATGAGAAAAGGTTTCATAATGCCTAATAGATGTCATCTTTGTAAAAAAGATTATGAGGATATCAGTCATTTGTTTATACATTGTGATTATGCTACCAGAATATGGAGTTTTTCCCTCTCTAAATTTGAAGCTTTCTGGGTGGTGCCGAAGGATTTCAATCAGCTATGGACTCAATGGAGCCCACCCTATAAGCATTGTGTTGTCAAAAGGATCTGAAGCTGGTTATTCCTCATATTATTTGGAGGATATGGAAAGATAGAAATGATATTATCTTTAGAAATAAAAACCAAAACTACAAGCTCAGTATTGGTAAAATTTCTAATGATATCAAAGAGAATATGGCTAGATTTAAACCCCCCAAGAACAAGAGTTATCCAGAAAATGAAGAGCATATTTTATCCCACTGGCAGATTGGAGCTGTCAATAGCCGCAGTAATTCTGGTAATAGTATTGATAGATCTTTGATTCATTGGCATCCTCCTGATTTTAACTGGTATAAGTTGAACTTTGATGGGGCTTCTAAGGGTAACCTTGGGATTGTGGTAGGGGGAGGAGTGATCCGGGATCATAAAGGCAGTCTGATTGCTGCGTATGCTGGAAAAATGGGAATTCAAACCAACCATTTCGCCGAAGCATTATCTGCTTTATGGGGCCTGAGAATTGCTCAGACTCATAATATCCAAAACCTCATTATTGAAGGGGACTCGCTTAATATCATTAATCATCTTAATCAGTGTTCACCTCCAAGTTGGAACATCAAGGATTTTATCTTGGAATCCATAAGTATTGCCAAACCTTCAATAACATTCGGATCATGCATACTTACCGGGAGGGTAACAAGGTGGCAGATGCATTGGCTAATTATGGCATTAATGTTAACCATATTGTTTGGGATAATAACAACATTCCTAAACAACTTCAAAATAGCATTCAAGTGGATATCTATGTTCATGCAAATTCATGATTTGAGATATGAGCATTGGGAGTGGATTTGTATTATTAAAACTCCCACACGTGCTGACTTTAAAACAACAATTATACATATCTTGGTGGACAAGAAAAATTGTATGAAGCATAATGGGAAATTCAAGTGGATTTATATGGAAATGAAAGTCACACATGTGGGCAATATTGGGCTCTTAATAACTTGTACACAAGGCTTTACGGATTCCCAAGATAGAAATAAAGATAATGATGATCTGGAGTGGGCTAGCAAAAGGACTGTAGCTCTCACATGCGGACTTTCACAGGGTCATAACAGTAGTCACTCAGGTATTCGTGGGAAAAGCAATGGCTATTCTAATCAGCATTCTCACTGCGCGGATAATAATAGTGAAAGGCGGACTGTTATTAGCACTCTAAAGGATTCTAAATTTCTATTGGCAAGCAATTAAACACGGTGAGAATGGGGGGACCCCCTTGCCAGATTGAGCCCAACGCGGATCCGATTGGAAGGAGAATGTAGAACTTTGGAATCTTCTCAGCCAGGGCGGCATCACCAACTTTATGGAGAAGATTCAGGGCCACGACCAGAGTATTTCGGTGCGATTTGTGAAGGATTGGAAGGATCGCACTGTGGATTACGGTGGACAGAAGATTCCTATCAACGAGGAGTTAATTGCTGAAGCGACTGGCCTGGGCATGGAGGGGTACCATTTTTTCAATAAAAGGGTGGACAAAGAAGCTGAGGAGAGGAAATTTGTTGAGGGAACTGAGAAGTTGGTCTTTGTCACTATGGGCCTGCAAGTTAGTTCGATCCCTTCACCCTTTGACGAGGTTACCCGAATGATGGTGCATTTCATTTCTTTGGAGGGGAGGTTCGTCACTGTGCCCACTAAACATCTTGTTTTCCTCAACCACTTCCGTAGGATTCGCACGGTATGTTTCCCCCACTATCTGCTAAACTCTCTTGACTCATATTTGTTCCTTTACACCAGGGACTCATCTTTTTGCTACATAAACTGTGTCTTCTTCGTTCTCCCGTTTCCCTTCCTCCCCTGGCTCTGTTCCTCCTCTTCGCCCGGTGCCACTGTCGCTAGCCCCTTCTCTCCGCCTTCTATCCCCGCCACTACTGTTGTCACCCCTTTGCCGGGCTTCTCGGCTCCATCTTCCATTCCCCTCACCTCTGCTCCCAACCCCTACGCCTCCACTTCGGCCAGACCAGTTACCAGATCCTCTAGAAGGCTGAAACTTGATACCCCTCTATGGGGAAGGATCCTCAAGAGATTGAAATTTCCCATAACCTCCTGCATATTAGTAGTGCTAGTTCTCAGGAAGCACATGTTGAGAGCTCCACAAAAAGGCTGGAAGCCTTAGAAGCTGATATGAAGCTGTTGAAGGAAGAGGTTAAAAACTTGGCTAAGCAAAAAGGAAAGAGAAAGAAGGAGGAGGTGGCTATGGATAATAGCCAGGTTGAAGATATATACAAGAAGCTGAACTCCTTAGACTCCCGTTTAGGGAAGGCCAAGACTCGCCATGATTATAATATGGCCATTTTTAATGCAATTGAAGAGTTTATTGAACAACATGTCCGCAGCGTCTCCAATCTCAGCGGAGTTCCGGCAACCCTTTGGGGCACTGATAAGGAAAGAAAAAGGACCATTGAACAACTGGATGTTACTGATTCTAGCCCATATGATGACATTGGCTATGTTCACCTCTTGCGTAATATCAAATCCAACATTGACAAAGCAGCCAAGAAGTAATTGTGGGTGCTTTTACTGCACTTCTTTGTAATTATTGCTGTTTTTTGCTATCTTTTTGCTACTTTTCTGCAGTGCTCGTGCTATTTTTGTTTCGATAGGGTAGCTGCTCTTGGGCTACTATGGTTTTCATTGTCACATTTGGATCTTGATCCTTTTTGTTCTGATTCTCATTCCTATTCTGGCTTCTAGGCCCTCTTTTGTTCTCAAGGGTATAGTCCCTTTCAAAAAACTATTTTCCAATAATTAAAAAAATATATTATTTATGGTGATAGAATTAGAATAATTACAACTAATATTACGTTTTCATTCATCATTAGAATTAGAATACTTTTAGCTAATACTTCTAGAGATGTTATGTTAATGTTATAAACAATTTTTAAATTTATTGTTCATTTTATATAAACAATCATGCAAAAAAAATTAAATGTTTTGTTATGTGGAAGGAATGCAAATCAAATCTACAATATTTTCTAAATATTGCGAATGTGGAGATCATTTGTATATATATATTTGTTATTAGTTGTTAAATATTGGTAATTGTAATGTTGTGAATTCCTTATGTAAGTTGAAGCTATAAAAATTATGTGATATCATACTTTGACTCTCAATTTGGCATATGAGGGCAAGTGCCTCTGCAAAGACATGAATCAGTACGTGTTGAAGGGGCTTTCCCCTTAGGATTCCACATTAATACCCCCAACTATAATGCCCTGTCGAGATGTTTCCCCAGTCCCTGGCATGACGACCTTGTTGCTAAGCCTGGGAGACTGGTGTGCATGTGCTTTTGTTGACCGTTGTTGACCGTGTCCAGGTCGCAGTGAAGATTTTTCACCTTCCCTCTCTTTCTTTCCTTTCGGGTCGTTGTCGACACCCCAAACTATGGACCCCATAGTGTCATGGACAGTTATCCGGTTAAAGGAAAATTTGGTTCTTGCTCTTCGAGTTTTTCGGGTCGTCGACATTAATAGGATTAATAATTATTATCATTATTAAGCCATAAAATTATTAAAATAATGTTTATAATACTATTATAACTCATATCGCCGACTTCGATCAGTCGCTTTTGTGTCAAAATTTTACCTCTGGTAATGGATTGACTTTAAGTTATATTTTATTTATTTGTCTACTTCGTTTTAGGGTTTTATGGTGTTTTTAGATTAAAACAAACAAAAAAATAGATAAATAAATTTAAAAGGAATTTTAAAATAATAATAAAATCAAAATTCCCGTGAATGTTGGGTGGTTTAGGGCAAAGTGGAAGAAGGCAAAAAGTCCAAAAATCACAGTTAGGGTTTTGTCTTTTTGGCTTTTGGAATGCGTTAGTTTTGGGCATGGGGCAGCTAGTTTGGGTGGGGCACAAGGATCTACTCAAAATGATTTTGTTGAAGAGGCCTTGGAAGATTTCAAGCAAATGATTTTGATTCACGTAAATCCAGACTCCATAACCGTTTTAGCATCCTCCCAGGGCACGCCAAACTGTCTAGCGTGGATTTTCCATCAGCATAGAATGGAAAGAGGGGGTTTTGATGCTTGCGATCACGAGATGCTTGGGGACAGCATATGGACATTCATCAAAGCAAATGGAGGAGGATTTTTTTCCATTTTAGCTTGTCACGTTGCCAACATCCTTCCAGCCGCACCCAGGCCTACGTGGGCTCCCATCAAAGCAAAAACAGGGCAAAGGAACTTTGTCAGATGTTGCAGTCGACAAGTGCCCTAGTAGATACATGTGTAAAACGTGGAAGCATGTGAACTATTCGACTAAATGCATGGAAGAAATGTAGTTCCAGGGACTGTAATGATAGCAGGATATGCAAAAATGGGTCTATTAAAAAGGTGCATAAACTATTAGTTATAATGCCTCAAAGAAATGTTATCTCATGGAATGCCATGATGGCAGCATATGCACAAAATGGATGTGTAAAAGGCATGTGATCTATTTGGCAGAATGCCTCAAAGAGATGTGGTCTTATGGAACATACCTTGACCTTGTAAGCTTCATTTTTGGTTTAATTAGCTTTCAGCCATGCAGGTTCAATGCACGAGGGTTGTAAACACTTCGATGGCATGAGTGCCTCTTGTAGATTCATGCCAAGAATTATTGCATCACCTCTTCCAAGTGCAAGCTTCTAGACTATTCTGTTAGAACCATTAATTAATGTTGCTTACGCATTGTATTTGAAAGCCATTCCTCAGAGTATTCATTTGCACAAAAATGAATTTTGTTGAAAAGACGTGTGATTTGTTGACATAGAAAATGCGGTCTCTAGGATCGGGATGACTTCTTGAAAACAAAAATGGTTCTTTTCGATGAGACATGGGTGCACAACGAATGGCTTGGTTTGCACGTGACTACCTGGCATCAAATGGCAACAATGGTGGTCTCGACGGATGGTGAGTGTAAACCGCTTGGAGCCCCTTATACCATTTCACTCATCGTTTCCAGGCATGGTTCTTCTTCCCTTACCTCTCATAATTTTCATGTTTTAGTTCTCTTTTGCAACTAAATAGAATTTTAAATTTATGGGATTTTTAATACAGTTAAATGTCCCTTCAACTCATTACAAAACAATAATTTTCGTGTTGTAACTCACGAAGTCATTATAACTCACCTACTTTAAACCATGAACTATCACCCTCACTTTGAGATGATTTAGAAAACTCTTACCCTTCTTGATCACTCCAATATCATTTTATTGACCAGATGAATTTGACTTCCCATTGATAAAGTTGACCTTCTCCTTGTTTTAAATAGTTAAATTTTGCAATTTTCGGAGACTCACTAAGTACCCTTCATAACTCTGGAAACGAGATGTGAAGTTTCATTTGTGTACCTTGGTATATGAGGAGTCACCTTGACCTTTGGTTTGACCTGAAACGAACATATGACATCCTTTTGACGCTCTTATAGGAGCCCGGTTACGTTGGTTTGCAATGGTAGAAAGTTGTTAAATCTAGAAAGTTGGCTTTCATTTTGAACCGCCATTTGAAACCTGAATGGAGAAATTATGTCCCGTCTTCACAAACCTCTAGCATTTATACTAGAAAAATGCGTGGAACATTCAGTTTAGGAAAGAGCACTTTTCGGGATAGTTTGGCGAAGCCATTTTGTAGGCCTCCGGTCGCAGTTTGACGAGGTCAAACTGGACCAATTTCATCTTGTCGCTCTAGAAAACTTGTTTCGTTTAAAAATGGTTCTCTAGTTCTCAGTCTCGTCGAATCTGATGAATTCTCCTTATTTAGGGGAACTAGTAGGAGATGTCTTGTTGCGTGTTCCTCCATCGAATGTTCGTTTTGGACACGGTTTTCTAGGCCCTCGAGCTAACTTTTGTCATTTTACAACTGGGTGAACTACGACCAGTGGCCCCGGAAAGCTAGCTGCCAAACGCAAACCGTGTGATCTTTTTCAATTCCATCAGTTGCTATGAACTCTTGGTATATCTAGGCACACATATAAATTTAATTGTGGTGTGCGTGCTCATCGAAAGATAACCTTTGGAAGCATTTTCTTAGCCTCCGAGCCCATTTTGAACGTTTTGTAGCTAGTGAGAAAATGTAAGAATAGAAAGTTGCGGGACCTCATAGGGTTGCCAAATCACCCTGAAAACATTTAAACACACGTAAATAACTATTTAAAACACTATAATGAAACTTTTTGTGTGTATTAGAACTTTTGACAAAACGATGTTTTCTCTCTCTTCCATTCTCTTTCTCTCTCCCGGTTACAAAGTGAAGTGAAATGAAATGTAATGAATACATGTCTCTAAACCTTTTTGTTTCAATTGCAAATTGTAATTTTTATCTTATGTAAATGGGAAACTGAAAAATGATAATTATGATTGATTAGGGTGGATGCCATGCCAGCAATTTATCATTGATATCTTGCTCACGTGGGTTTTGCAGGATGGAAGAATGACGATGAAAAGGCGATGTGTAATTTAATTATTATTAATGTAATTTTTACAGGTCATTGTAAAATGAATAACTGTCTAATGTAGTCTCTTGTTACAGAAAAGTTATAATTGAAATTTGTTAATATGCATGAGATGCTAGTTTTAGGGATACTTAGGAAATGTGCATCTAATCACCGGTTCAATTTGTTTCTTAGTTGTGTATGGCAAAAAAAGGGTTTGATTTATACATAGTAAATTGAAATTGAAGTTAATATATTGTAGTACTTTCTCAGTAATCTATAAACGATTAAATTAATTACTGGGTTATCTCCTTACCTTGCAAACATAATAAAGAGTTTTAATGGGAACACTCAACCTTAATAAAATATTCATGCATAACTTGCCTGCATGTGTGATCCTTTTTACCATATAAGAAAATTAAGACCATAGAACGAACTTAAGCTTTGCACTCGATGGAACACTTTAGGTTAGGTAAATAAAACCCTAGTTGGAGTTTACCATCATAGTCATTATGTTTAGCGACATGGTCATGAACCCATATTTTAGGAATGTCATGGTCTAACTTTATCCAGAGTATGCGAGTTTCCTTCTAGTTTTGGTAATCGCGAGAAGAATGCCCTCTCTTCAGGTCCGACACCAGGTTGAGTGGCGAAGACCACTTTGGAAGTCACCTTATGAGTCCTTGTTCGAAGGAACGACTAAACGGTGCTACCTTGGTTTCTATCAAAATAACATCTTGGTATCTTCTTGAAGGTGGTTTAGTATAAATATGTCCGCTTGCCTTAAAATCATATATAGTTGAGGCGTAGATCATTAGGTGCATATTGGAATTAAACTAAACCCTAGTGGATTTTGTATGTTAACTTGTGGGTAGAAAACTATAATTTAACTCCTTGCATGCGAAATTGAGTTGAAAGATGTTGATTCTAGAGAACCTTAGAAAGTGTAATCTTGTCCCTTAATCCCTTGTTATGTCATTTTATGGCATTAAGGAATAAAGAATATTTCTTATGTGGAATCGTGCAATGCAAGGATATGGGATCTTCGTGAACACGATCACTTGCGTTCATGTGTAGTTTATAATGCTCCTAGCCATGTACTTCCTTAAGATGTCAAACAAGTGCTTTCATAACTCTTTTGTTTTGAGACGATGATAATATCGAGACCTTAGTGCGATGTAAGAGCATATCATATAATGTTGCACATGAGATTGGAGATTAGGATTGAGGTCAATCTTGGAGTCCTTATAACTTAATTAAACTTTTTCATGCATTGCAAAGAATATAAATTACCTTGGTGTGACCAAACGTCGAGAAAACAAAAGATATACATATAAAAATCAAATTTGGAATTTAACAAGTTATTGAACTATAATAATAATGGTAGCGAAATAACTATTCCATGATTGATGGATGTTCTTGGGGAAAAAGCTATTTCAAATCTATGTCTTCCTTGATCCCAAGATTTCATCTTGACATCACGTTAGGTTCACTTGTGTAGCAAGGTTAAATTCTAAACTTTGAATAAGCATTTTGGGAAGCATAATCTTAACATAAGAATGAGAGAGTTAGAATTTTGTATAAAATTTGAAATATGGAAAAAACTTATGTAAGTTATGAAGATTGGCATAAGGGTAAGGAGCAAAATCAAATGGTTGAACAATAAGTGAAAGGTGAAATGAATTTTTAGAACATGTAGGTGGAAAAAGGGAGAAAATTTTGCTTACATAATAATGTTATTGGATGTTTAACATACTCTAGATGTAACCATGGTAATGTTGTGTTGTGGGTTGTCAATCCTTAAGTCCCTTTTTATTGTGGTCGTGTTATTGCTAGTATTCATTTGTTGGGAAAAGTGTGGCATCGACATGCCGATGTCGTCTACATGTGTCTATGTGATTCAATGAATTATGTGATTATCGCATGTGAGTCGAGTTCTGTACTTGGAGCCCTTACGGTGTTGTGTGTAGTGAGCAATGTAAGTCAAAAAAGAATTGTCTTGGTATTTTACTGTTGTATTTGGGTGTGTAAAATGTGGGAACTTCACCAACTATCATTGCGTGATGAAGGGGCTTGCCCCTTAGGATTCTGCATTGATAGATGGGCGGTAAACTATGCTAAGAAGAGGTTTTTAAAGTCGCCTGCCAACCTTCCACTCAGAAATGCACCCTCCCGTAATATCACAACTATCCCTTTTGCAATGGACGGTTGTGATATTATGGGAGGCTGGTTCTTGGGTGAAGAATAGCCATTGGCATTTATCGATACTTGAATTTGTCATGGATATGAGCTTTCTGATGTTGTGATTATTTTATCATATTGGATGACATATATTTGATTTGACATGTACTATACTAACGTTAATTGTATATTTATGTTTTGTACTAGTTACTCTTTTGTGCAGTGAATAAGAATACCATGAGCTAAATTTGTCCCGATCCTGTTTGTAAAACGAAGAGATACAAAAATATGAGCTTCCGCGTAAACTGAAGATGAAGGGTGTTCGCATAAAAAGTTTGAAAACTGCAAGAATTCCTAAAAATAGTCATCAATTTATTAACAATTTATAAATTATATGTATATTATAGATAGTTCAGTATGCCAATGAATACTAGTTGTTCATAATGTATAGCAAATATTTTTTATTATGATTCAAAATTTTAGCACCAATTCTAAAATTCAAATAAAAGTGTGAAATTTTTGAAATATCTATATTCCTCAATTTTAGTTTGTAAGTTCAATTTTTTCAAAAAGAACGGTATTATTTTATTGTTGTTTAATTATTGTGTTTTGGCATGAATATATATATATATACATATATATATATATACATATATATATATATATACATATATATATATATACATATATATATATATATATATATATATATATATATATATATATATATATATATATACACTAAAGATGTTATTAATTTTTAATTTTTTTATTTGTAACTTCTGTTTTAAATAAACATGTTCTTGTTTCGATAGTTTTTATTTTTATATGGAAGTTTCTCTCCACATTGAATAAGTGTATTTGAAATAATATTAATTTTGTAACAGTCTCATTACATTATATTTATTATGTCGCATTCTTTGTCACATTATAGATGACCATATTGTGATATGTTTCCAGTAGGCAGTCCTATAAATTGTTATTTTCCTTGAATTTCAATACTGTGTTTTATACACGTGGCTTTTGAATTAGACAAAAAATTGAATGCTTGCAATGTTTTAAGATGGTATTCATGTTGATGATGATCAATCATAACTCAATTTATTTCAAAAAGTATGAAATAATTATTTCATTAACGATACAAAACTGCATGTAATAATTTTTAGGATGGGAAGGAGGCCCAAATGGCAGAGCACGATCGATCTTCCTATCCAAGATATTACAGAGGAAAAGAGTCAGTTTTCATATGTTGACCTAGAATGGACACCAATAGGGGATGAGTCGAATGTCGACATTTATGCCGCCATACTACTCGCAAGACTACATGCATTTCTAAAGGGGGAAGGTTCTAACGAAATTTTTGAGACTACCTTCACACACACAAATCACAACTCAACAAATATAGAAAATCCAAAACCGCATACAACCAAATCATATTCTAGGTTTGGAAATTCGCTAACAAATTATTTTTTTGTACGTTATTTTCGTAAACAGTTGTATAGCATTTGATGTTACCATTTTTAATGCAACTATTGGTGTTCGTATGGTCCAGATGACAATAGAAATAAGTTAGTAACAAGTGAAAAAGTGAGTAGGTGTATAATTAAAAGGGGTTTCCAATGTCATTTCAATGTGAAGGTTTTTTATGGGAGACTGACAACGGCCATAATATTATACAACCATCCATTTCATTGTGATGTAAATGGTGAGTGTTGTCATGGGATGAACGAAAATACCATTAATGATCCTCGTCTAAATGTTTCCCCGTACTTATCAAATGAATGCAAAGCTTATATCGAGTCTTTTGTTAATGGAAGTCACCATGAACACGGTGTACGATAAATATATAGAGGATCCATCAAACGTGGGTATATTGAGCAGGAGGGACGAATACATGACAAGAAAGGACGTGCTGAACACATGGAAAAGAGTTCGTTGCGGAAGGTCTCAAAATCATGTCGATGATTCCATGAGCGTGAACTTATGGCATGCGGAGGAAGGAGACATATTTTTCTACTATCAACACCCAAATGGAACCACCGTTCCATTCATTATGGGGTTGCAAACACCATGGATGTGTGAGAGAATGGTTCAACATTTACACAATTCCATAATCTCCATGGACTCGATGTTTGCTACCAACAAATATGGCGTAAGTAATTGGAATGAATTTTGAAATGATGTGTAATTTACGTATCATTAATACTATTCCCTTTCTGTTATATTAAACCCCGTGTTACCATTTGATGTCATATTTCTTGTAGTACCAATTATACACATTGCTTGTTTTTGACAAGCAAGAAGTTGGGGTGCCCGTAGCATGGGCCATTTCTTCGAGGAATAAAATTGAAGATATTTACAGGTGGTTGGCGGAAGTCCAAAAACGAGGAAAATGGCTTCATGTTGATTGGCAGATCAATGCGTTCATTACGGATGATGCGTCGGCTAAAATCCAAGCCATCAGGTGTGTTTTTGGTTTTCGTGTATTGTTATTCTTAAGGCACATGCGTAGGGCATGGTTGAAAAACGTGCACAAGTATTATAGCAAGGAGTCTAGGTGGAAGATTTTCGAGAGACAAGGTACCATCATGTTCGGTTCTGAAATGCATCACGAGCACACATTTCGAATCATTCAAGACTTCTTTAATAAATTTAAAGAGGAAACTAATTTCATCGAGTACTTTAGGAATACATGGTGTGAGAGCAATGAACGTGTTGGTGAGTGTGATTCTTTGTGTGTTTTCTTATTAATTATCATCAATTATAATTCTTGGTTTATAATGTCACTGATTTTCAATTTGTGTCGTTTGACAGCTATGTGGGCAACAAATTTTAGAAACTTCTCCCATGCAAACCAAGAAACAAATGCATCCATTGAATCCTACCATTGTTTTTTGAAGACTAGATACTTGTGTGATAGACAAAAGAAATGTGCTTTGGCCGGATGGACTATTTGTTCTACACACTTGTGTACTAGGTGGAGTAATTTTACAAACACAAGAGGAAGTTGCAAAAATTTGGCTTCTTGACTAATTTCAAAAAAGAAAGACATTTATCGATGACGGTAGTTTGAGAGAGCAAAGAGTATTCCTGATACAGATTGCCTTGCAATTACTCCTGATTGCAATCAATTTTGGGTGAGGAGCCAAACAACTAGAAGCACATGGTATTTGGTAAGGCAATGCGGAGCCTTGGACGTATGCGAATGTGCTTGGGCTATCAGAGGAAACACATGTAAGCACGTGTTGAAGGCGTTGGATTTTCGCAAGCAATATGTGTCGATGTCATCATATCAAGCACCAGAAGTGACAGGTAGTTCAATGCCATCATATGTTACCGATGTAGATTGCTAATCATAAGTTGTAATGAAATAAGCATCGTGTTGAATTTCTTTTCATTTCGCGTGCAGGAGGCAATACTTATGGGGAGACAAGCAGGGTAAATGAAGACATGTTCTGACACGGCCCCTCTTCATCGTATCCAACAACAGAAGTTGAAGGTAATTTAATGTCATCATATGTGGCAAGTAGTGATATAGATTGCTAAGAATAAGTTGCAACAAAAAAGCATCGTGTTGAAATTGTTTTCATTTCTCGTGCTGCAGCTAATACCTATGCAGAGACAAGCACTATAAACGATGGCATGTTATGGGATGGCCCCTCCTTGCCACCTCGACACTCACTGATAGTTGATGGTTAGTTGTTAATGCCTTTAATAAATTAATCAATGCCAATGATAATGTTCGTCATGCATATTTATGATTAGGTGGCATTGTGTATTCATGTGTACTATGATATTGAAAAACCTAGTGTGTAAATAAATAATATTCTATAATGTCTTATATGTCACAGAACTTCTAAAATAGTTGGGGGCATGGCGGTTTGATGATAGATAGCAATTCGGATGTTATGGAACACACATCCAAAGATTCTTAAAGTCACCACCGATACACAATCGAGTATAGATGAACAGAAAAAAACATTCTTTGAATGTGTTCAAAGGTTTAGGAGAGACCTAGAAGCATCAAATATGTTGGATGTTGCTTTCAAAGGAGATGTCAATGAGATTGCCACCACCCGCATGCGTCCATGGTTTAGTGCAAGTAAAAACGCCGCCACAGTGTGAGTAAAAGGCCTCGTCATTGTAGAAGATTTGAACAATCACGTTGAAGACTACGAATGCTTCCAATTTCCCAACGGCAATCATGCAAAGAGGAGACAAACCACACAAATGGAACATACAGGTTAAAACATTGAACTATTAGTGTCAACTATTCACAAGATATTTTAATTGTGGAGGCGAAGACTAACATATTGATCATTTATTTTGCAGGTGGTTCAAATGTAGTTGAAACATCTCCCACTTTGCGCTTATCTTTCAACAATTTAGCATCTACGCAAGGTTTGTATTGAATGTCCTTAATATCATAACATTTATTTACTGTATGTAAGCTAAAAATCCTTTGATACCTTGTCTAATATTTAATTCGTTGTGTTGCAGATGCAACAGATATGCAAATGGTGTATCTTACAGAATGAGCAGGTTGAGCTTTGGAAAGTAAATGTATGGCATGTTGAGCGGGCCTAAATTATAATTGTAAACATTTCCAATTCATGTATATGAGATTGTACATTGTGTATATTTGAAATACATAAATATGGAACGTGTACAACTGACCTACTCTTTGACTATTTTTAGAGTGTTTTAAAAAAGTGCTTGGTGGTGTTAGCCAACGTAGAACCGCTCACATAATATATGGATAGTATAAAATATTTTAACAAATAGAAAGTTGATGTAATTATGATGAAAATATGTAATCAACAGTAGAAAATTATCATGTCGAAGTTTAATTGCTACTATCAAAGTGCTGAAAAATAAACCTTTTTCAACACTATATAAAATATTTCACCACATTGAAAAACACGTGTTTTTCAATAGTTTGAAAATCATGTGACCCGTTCTCATAAAGGCACAACCCGTGGTGCTCTTATTTCTTATTGTAAACATTAACTCCACATAAAATGCTTATCGGTGGATACGGGTTGAATTTTTCCAAAGCGACGGAAAGTAGGGTGTGTTTTCCACCACGTTGAAAAATGCACGGTGTTTTTCAGCACTTTTAAAATCGCGACCATGTTCTCCAAAAGGCGCAACCTGCGGTGCTCTTCCTTCTCGTTGTAAACATTGACTCCATATCAACTACTTATCAGGTGGATATGGGTTGAATTTTTCAAAGCAATGGAAATTATGGTGTGTTTTCCACCATGTTGAAAAACACACGGTGTTTTTTAGCAGTTTGAAAATCGCGACCCCGTTCTCTAAAAGCCTCAACCCACGGTGCTATTCCCTCTCGTTGTAAACATTGAATCCACATCAACTACTTATCGGGTGAATATGAGTTAAATTTTTCCAAAGTGATGGAAAGTAGGGTGCATTTTCTACCACATTGAAAAATGCATGGTTTTTTTCAGCAGTTTGAAAATTGCGACACCGTTCTCCAAAAGGTGTAACCATGGTGCTCTTCATTCTTGTTGTAAACATTGAATCCACATCAACTGCTTATCATGTGGATATGGGTTGAAATTTTCCAAAGCGATGGAAAGTAGGGTGTGTTTTCCACCATGTTGAAAAACACACGGTGTTTTTTAACAGTTTGAAAATCGCGACCACGTTCTCCAAAAGGCGCAACCCGCGGTGTTATTCCTTCTTGTTGTAAACATTGACTCCACATCAACTACTTATCGGGTGGATATGGGTTGAATTTTTCCAAAGCGATGGAAAGAAGGGTGCGTTTTCCACCACATTGAAAAATGCATGGTGTTTTTCAACACTTTGAAAATCACAACCGTTCTCCAAAAGGTGCGACCCACGGTGCTTTTCGTTCTCGTTGTAAACATTGACTCCACATCAACTGCTTATTGGGTGGATATGGGTTGAATTTTTCCAAAGTGATGGAAAGTAGGGTGTGTTTTCCACCACGTTGAAAAATGCACGGTGTTTTTCAACAGTTTGAAAATCGTGACCCGTTCTCCAAAAGGCGCAACCCGTAGTGCTCTTCTTTCTTGTTGTAAACATTGACTCCACATCAACTGCTTATCAAGTGGATATGGGTTGAATTTTTCCAAAGCGATGGAAATTAGAGTGTGTTTTCCACTACATTGAAAAACACACGGTATTTTTCAGCAGTTTGAAAATCGTGACCCCATTCTCCAAAAGGCACAACCCGTGGTGCTCTTCATTCTCATTGTAAACATTGACTCCACATCAACTACTTATCAGGTGGATATGGGTTGAATTTTTCCAAAGTGATGGAAAGTAGGGTGTGTTTTCCACCACATTGAAAAACACACAATGCTTTTCGCTTTGAAAATCGTGACCCCGTTCTCCAAAAGGTGCAACCCGTAGTGCTTTTCCTTCTTGTTGTAAACATTGAATCCTTGGGTGGAGAAGGGTTGAATTTTTACAAAGCGATGGAAAAAGGGTGTGTTTTCCACCACGTTGAAAAACGCACGGTGTTTTTCAACACTTTGAAAATTGTGATCCCGTTCTCAAAAAGCCGCAACCCACGGTGTTATTTCTTCTCATTGTAAACATTGACTCCACATCAACTACTTATCAGGTGGATATGGGTTGCATTTTTCCAATGCAATGGAAAGTAGGGTGTGTTTTCCACCACATTGAAAAATGCACGATGTTTTTAGCACTTTGAAAATCTTGACCCGTTCTTCAAAAGCGCGCAACCCACGGTGCTTTTTGTTCTCGTTGTAAACATTGACTCCACATCAACTGCTTATCAAGTGGATATGGGTTGAATTTTTCTAATGCGATGGAAAGTAGTGTTTGTTTTCCACCACGTTGAAAAATGAATGGTGTTTTTCAACACTTTGAAAATCATGACCCCATTCTCTAAAAGGTGCAACCCGTGGTGTTATTCCTTCTCATTGTAAACATTGACTCCACATCAACTACTTATCGGGTGGAGATGGGTTGAATTTTTCAATGCAATGGAAATTAGGGTGCATTTTCCACAACGTTGAAAAATGCACGGTGTTTTTCAGCAGTTTAAAAATCACAACCACGTTCTCCAAAAGGCACAACCGGTGCTCTTCATTCTCGTTGTAAACATTGACTCCACATCAACTACTTATCAGGTGGATATGGGTTGAATTTTTCCAATGTGATGGAAAGTAGGGTGTGTTTTCCACCACGTTGAAAAACGCACAATGTTTTTTAGCACTTTGAAAATCGCGACCCGTTCTCCAAAAGGCGCAACCCGCGGTGCTCTTCCTTCTCGTTATAAACATTGACTCCACATCAACTACTTATCGGGTGGAGAAGGGTTGAATTTTTCCAAAGCGATGGAAAGTAGGGTGCGTTTTCCACCACGTTGAAAAACACACGGTGTTTTTCAACACTTTGAAAATCACGACCCCATTCTCCAAAAGGCGCAACCCACGGTGCTATTCCTTCTCGTTATAAACATTGAATCCACATCAACTACTTATCGGTGGATATGGGTTGAATTTTTCCAATGCGATGGAAAGTAGGGTGCGTTTTCCACCACGTTGAAAAATGCATGGTGTTTTTTAGCAGTTTGAAAATCGTGACCACGTTCTCCAAAAGGCATAACCCACGGTGCTATTCCTTCTTGTTGTAAACATTGACTCCACATCAACTACTTATTAGGTGGATATGGGTTGAATTTTTCCAATGCGATGGAAAGTAGGGTGCATTTTCCACCACGTTGAAAAATGCACGGTGTTTTTCAGCACTTTGAAAATCGTGACCCCGTTCTCCAAAAGGCATAACCCGTGGTGCTCTTCTTTCTCGTTGTAAACATTGACTCCACATCAACTACTTATCGAGTGGATATGGGTTGAATTTTTCCAAAGCGATGGAAAGTAGGGTGTGTTTTCCACCACGTTGAAAAATGCACGGTGTTTTTTAGCAGTTTGAAAATCGCGACCACATTCTCCAAAAGGCACAACCCACGGTGTTATTCCTTCTTGTTGTAAACATTGACTCCACATCAACTACTTATCGGTGGATATGGGTTGAATTTTTCCAATGCAATGGAAAGTAGGGTGTGTTTTCCACCACATTGAAAAATGCATGGTGTTTTTCAGCAGTTTGAAAATCGCGACCACGTTCTCCAAAAGGCGAACCCACACTGTTATTCCTTCTCGTTGTAAACATTGACTCCACATCAACTACTTATCAGGTGGATATGGGTTGAATTTTTCCAATGCGATGGAAAGTAGGGTGTGTTTTCCACCACGTTGAAAAACATACGGTGTTTTTGGCACTTTGAAAATCATGACCCGTTCTCCAAAAGGCGCAACCCATGGTGCTCTTCTTTCTTGTTGTAAACATTGACTCCACATCAACTGCTTATAGCATGGATATGGGTTGAATTTTTCCCAAGCGACGGAAAGTAGGGTGTGTTTCCAACCACATTGAAAAATGCATGGTGTTTTTTAGTAGTTTTAAAATCGTGACCATGTTCTCCAAAAGGTGCAACCTGCGGTGCTATTCCTTCTTGTTGTAAACATTGACTCCACATCAAATGCTTATCGGGTAGATATGGGTTAAATTTTTCCAATGCGATGGAAAGTAGGGTGCGTTTTCCACCACGTTGAAAACCGCACAGTATTTTTCAGCACTTTAAAAATCATGACCACGTTCTCCAAAAGGTGCAACCCACGGTGTTCTTCATTCACATTGTAAACATTGACTCCACATCAACTGCTTATCGGGTGGATAAGGGTTGAATATTTCCAATGCGATGGAAAAATAGGTTCAATTTTGTAGTCTTAATGAATGGTAACACACATTTAAACTAAGATCATTCCATTGTAATGTATACGCAGTATGAAAATTACATGCTTCAATGAGAACTTGAAATTTGAATTCTCTATAATATGTACATTAACTAGAAGTAACATTCACAATACTCGCACATTTTAAATCTTTTTCCATTTTAAATATTTTTAGTATGTTTTGATGGTATAATTATTATTTACTCTTTTAAAAACTAAAATATATGTTTAACCAACACCTGTTGATGTCAAAGGTCACATGGAAAGTGTCATTTTATTACAAAGTCATATTTTATGTCAAAGGTCACTTGGACAATCTTCGGTGTGAGTGACTGGTACTTTTTCCTCAGTTGATGCCTTGGCCAGGATGTACATCTTCTTCCATAATTCTTTGTGACCTTCATGAATTTTAACAACGGAATTAAAACTTGCTACTTGATTTTCAAACACTTTTTGTTGGATTCACACGTCGTCTCCCAATTCTTAATTTCTAATTCCAACTCTTGAACCTCAAGCTCCAAATCCATCTTCTTTGAGGAAGAATCTAGTAATTGGTCCAATAATTCCTTATTTATCTTTGACAATTTTAAATATTGCAGTCTAAGTCTTTCACGCTCGATTTTATAAAAATTGTCTTTTTCATTGCATGTTTCAGTTCTATTTCCATACGAACTGATGGGGACGACTCATCTTCTTGTCCAACTTCAACATTTTCATTTGAAGGGCTCTCTACAATCTTTCCTAACACATTAGTACTGGGACTATAGAATTTTGCATTGTCTTTCGGTTCCGGCACTGGTAATGCCTTGCACTTTCCAACCTTCTTTTTTCTCGTCATCTAATTAAACCTATATTTAAACAACCAATTAATATTTGTTAACATTCAAATGTAATTGTAACCATATACCGTACATGGAAGCAAAACCCAACAAAGTAACCATATACCATTTACCATAATCCACATTCATAGTCACATTAATACATTAACCATATACACATTGACAACATCATTATTTATACAATAAATGGAATGTCACATAACAAGAATAAAAACCATTTAATGAGTTATAAACAGAACCACAACCATATTCAATTTAACAAGAATGTAATACTAAATCGTAAACGTCAAACACATTAAAGTAACAACCTCATAACACATATATACAATTTTCCTCTAATCACACTTATATTACTCTTCCTTATTCATCACATCACATACCAGATATAACAATTGAATACATGATCTAAATACTAATTAATGTGCACATCATAACATCAATTGAAAAACAACCATATTAGTGTAAAATCACATACATCTAATAAGCATAATTTAACCACATGCGTCTATCCATATCATCTATTATGCTAAAAAGACAAAATTCATCAAATATAACTAATTTTTTGCATACCACATAATCAATATCTATACATATATGTCTAATATATAAGTAAAATTTTTCAAATATGTAAGTGAAATATAAAAGTTCTATGACTAGTATATTCATTTGTTATCATTGTCTTGGGTGGGAGTGTCGAGTGTTTTTTCCTCAATTGCCGCCTTGGCATGCATGTACATCTTCTTCCATACTTCCTTCAGATCTTCATGTGTTTTAAGAATGAGTATTAAAGTTTGCTACATGAGTTGTGAACACTTTTTTGTCCACTTCACGCATTGTCTCCCAATTCTTAATTTCCAGTTCTAACTCCTAAACCTTGACCTCCAACTCCATCTGCCTTGAGGCAATTTCTCCTATTTCATCCAATAATTCCTTTTTTTTGTAAAATATAAATTTTCCAATGCAAAGCTTTTGCACTTGGTTTTGATATATCTTTGTCTTCTTTGTTACAAGTTTCATTTCTAAATCCATACGAACTGATGGGGAAGGGTTGTCTTCTTGTGTAGCACCGACATCTTTGTTTGTAAAGCTCTTTACATTCTTTTTGAATGGATAAGTGTCACTATCGAATGATTCATAATCATTTGGTTCTTACATAGTAAAGAAGCCTTGCACTTTCTAGTCTTCTTTAGTCTTTCCATCTAAATAAACATGTATTATAACAATCGATTATTATCTGTTACCATTCAAACATAATGTGAAAGGAAATAATGCACTTAACTTATACGTAACAAAATATTATCATGGATGAAATATATATGAAAGTTTCATAACCACATCAAACCCAAGTACGCATACATGGATGTAGAACACAACTATGTAACGATAATCCACAATCCATAATCCATAATACACAAAATTTGAAAAAAAAAATTGTGAATTATCTACGATTAATTACTGAACATGTCAAACCCAAGCAGGCATACAAGGAATAAGAACTCAACTATCTAACCACATACCAAAAACTGTAATCCACAACCCATAGTCACATCAATACATTAACCAGATACACAGTGACAACATCATCATTTATACAATAAATGGAATGTCACATAACAGAATAAAAACCATCTAATGCATTATAAATAGATCGTAAATGGATAACTCTATGTAACCCATAACCACAAACCATATTCAATATATCAATAATGCAGTACTAAGTCGTATACCTCAAACACATTAAAGTAACATCATCATCATATACACATATATACTAATTTGATTCCTCACAATCAATGTTATACATAAAGGTTTTCATCTCCTTCGTTGCCTAGTGTTAGCCACAGACAAAAGTCCATCATAAAATCTAATATGTTTCTTCTCATTTCTATGTACTAGAATTTGGTGTGATGCCAAGAATGGGTGGGGCATCCGATGTCTTTATCCGAGTACGGCGCACTGTCTCAACATGTACCACATCATCCTGAAAGCCAACCATATAGTAAATAAGTGAACGTAGATGAATGTCTCAGGTAAACACATAATTAAATTAAATCATTCATCCAAAATGTCTCACTACTTGCCTCTTCAGGAGTGTCAGTCGATATCATTGAGATCCCAAATAGGAAACCCTTAGACACACTCTACAAAAGTGTTTGCAAATGTATTAGGGTAGGGAAATGGAGCAATGGGAACAATGGCCTTAGAAATAATCACTTTGACCGTAGAATTTGGGGAGTGTGATGTCATGACACTTCGTGTGTACGAGCTACTATTACAAACCACTTCTCTCGTGACAACCATATCATCTAACATTAACCTGACTTTGGCCCCGCCAGGAAAAGCCTATAATAACGACAATCTCAATTGCATTAATAACTTTTTCTTAATTTCACCAAAAAAGAATACAGAAAAGCAAATGAGAACATTCAATAACTTACCAGTCCAGTTCCACCCTCGCTCATACTACCAGCAATGGTGTTTGTGTCCCTCTCCTCGTGCCTCCCCTCATAACCCTCTCTCTCCTTGACTGGAAAAGAAGTTTCAACTCCAGGATTTTTCATCTCCACCTTTCTTACCTCAAGTGAAGCTATCTCTCCAATAAGATCGAGACCACAGTTGATTGAGAAGGGGGCGTCTTATCGCAAACATCCACCTATAACAATCGAGCCATCATGACAATCAAAGTATCAACAACATAAGGCAACATACATTTTTCGAGAGCGTGTTAAGTGATTTTTTACCTCTCTTTGTTTCACACTACGAATCACGTGTCTCTGTCAGCGTAAGAGTTGACACAAGGGAATGTCATAATCCTACGCATGCATACATTTAGTATATGCAAAAATACACAAAAACTACTGTTATCCAAATGTGCCCCTACTCATTTTGTGGCTAACTTACCTTTCATTCTTTCCTTCTATTGTGCCTCAAATGTTTTGATAAATTTTTACTTTTTAGGCACTCAAAACCTTTTGAAATGACAACATTGGATAGCTCTTTCCATCATTTCCATAATGGTAAAGTTTACCTCCTAACTCCATGTATTTTTCAAGTTATGGCTTGATGGAGTTTTTGTCGGAAATTTTCCCTTGCAAGGTCCCACCAATCGAACTTGCCATGTGTCCAGGTCAAAAATAAAGCGATCCGTTTTGGGCCTGTTTTCCCTAAATCTTGAAACGGCCATAACTTTTGATCCGGGCTCGGATTTTTGCGTTCTTTATATCATTAGAAATCTGGTAAAATTCTCTACATGATTCTATGGTCAATTTCTAATTTTTGTTCAGTTTGGAGAGAGAAAATTCAAAAACGGTTCTGAGTACGTGTCCATGGCGAAATGACATTTCAACAACCAAATTTAATACTGAGAATGGGTCGCATTCTTCTCCAATATGGTCAAAAATGACATGGTATGGGTTTGTAAGGTCCCCCATGCTATTTTTAATGCATTTTGGTCAATGAGGAATGGCTCCCACGTTTTTTCATGTTTTCTCTCTCTCGAGGCTCGACCTCATGCAACAAAAAGCCGATTTGGCTCATTTTCAAAGGGAACACTTTTTGCATAATGCGAGTTCATTTTCACCTTAAGCAAGTAATTTTTTTGCAAGGATCGGACCTTTTCATGGATTGTAATATTTTTGCCTCTTTGGTGTTAGAATGCAAGGATTTTGATGTTGAAAATCACAATCACAGGAGGCTGAATGCTTTTTCAGTCCTTTGTATGTGTTGTTTATTTCATTTCAAACCTTTGATTACAGCTTATCAACCTGTGCATGATGTTTTATGTTGCAATTTCTGATTTGTGTCTATTTGCATGAGCAAAAATGTTCACCACTCCTTTGGTGCATCACCATCATTAGTTTAGTTTCAATTTTTGCATTTCTTATCCCTGTCTCCTTGCAAATTAGGATAAAATTAGGATTTGAACCTCTCATAGTTGTGCAAAATATAGATACTAAATCGAGTTTTGAGGAACCAAAATCCTCTATTCTGGAGATTCCTCTCTCATTTTCACAAGTCCCACACTCCAGAGAGAGAAAAATTCCATGTTGTGCAATCAACACGGATGCTCTAAACATCATTTAGAACCTTGATTTGCATCCAAGGGTGCATTTGCAACAACAGCTTTTGGCATGCCGGTGGGACCTTAGAGGTCTTCCACTTCATCTTTTGTAGGTTGGTGTGTTCTACGTGAAGATTTCAGCCTTTGGAGGCACTTCGAAAACACATCTGGCGACTCCATCTGATCAGCAACCCATTTCTGAAGTTGCAGACCTGTTTTTCATCCATTTCCATCCATTATTCTTTCCATCTCTTTCATTCTTTTCCATTCCATGAAGTTGTGCAATCATGACTTCATTTCCATCATGGAACTCACATTTACAATAGTAGCAATTTTTTTCCACCTCCAACATGTTTTTTAAATCCTCCAAATCAGCATTTTGAACAAATTCAAAATCAGCATACATACCCATATGAGCAGCAATGCCAAAATCAGTTTGGCTATGGAGCTTTCCAAGAGCAAGGGTGTGCATATAATGAAGACAATCAAATGCAAGATGCTGGTCTGTTGGAGAAAATCCAAAAGATGGAGGTAAACATGGTGCAATCTAGGGCTCAAGCACAAATGAAAGCATTTGGAATCGGAAGTTGTGGAGCACCTGTCAATGGGTGGGACCTTTCCCAAGGCATTACAAATTCTCAAGAGAAGCTTGACTTCATGATTGCAACGCTGCTTTTGCTTGCAACGTGGATTGAAGGAATAGAGGTATGAGAGGAGTATACAACAACCTTGTCAATGGGTAAGCACACCATCTCATGCCTTTTCTTTTTCCTCTTTCCCAATCTGTTTTATCTCAAAAAATAGTGTCAAGTTTTAAACTCTCCATCTTGTTATCCCAAGTGTTGAATCCATTTCTCCACCCCTAGTCTTCCACCTCATCTCAATTCTTCTGTCCTTTTCCCTTCCAAATAGTCATCCCTTCCACAAGAGCTAAATGAAACACCCTCTCCTCCAAAGAAACAAGAGGTTTTACCTCCTCCACCACCACAAAAAAATTACAAAAATCGAGTCATGAAGGACAGATAAAAGAGAAGCCAAACAAGGATGAAGAAATTCAAATTTTGAAGATTTGGGCTCTTAAATTTGGGATGAAGAAGATCCCTTTTCTGATGAAACCTTTAGAAGCTAGGTTGGAGTTAAAGAACAAATGGTGGTCGGACTCCCACTAATTTTCCTCTTAACAAGTTGAAGAAGAGCAAAAGGAGTTTCTGAGATCAACAATCAATTTGTTCGAATATAGTGTCCATGTTGGCACCCATTTGAAGGAAATGTTGATCCAATTCAAATTAAAAATCAGTCATGAGGAAAGCAAGAGGAAGGAGAAGCTGCTCCAAATCCAAAAGAAGAGGAGCACATTCCATCTTGTGGGGGAGAAAAGTGCAGATCCAAAGGCTTTGAGCACAAAGCAAGTTATAGAAGAACCTTCGCCTCTTCTCTCTACTTCATCTCTCTCAAGTTCTAACCTTGAAGAAGAGTTTGATCCCTCAAACTCAATGCTTTGGAGGATGAAAGAAACCATGGTGATCAAATTCTGAGAACCCTTATCAAGAGAACGCCATGGGAGAGGTTGAACATTTGTAGCGGGACGAATTTTCACAGGTTTACCTATCTCGATTTGGAGGATCCTTTTGATGAAGAAGAACCTCTTTGAGTTGAGTTTCCACCATTCTCTCTTTCATCATCCATCTTCCAAACACGAGAGCTTTTAGTTGTCATGGAGGATAGTATTCATTTGCAGCCGCCATGCATCTTATAGAAGCTCTTTGGAACCAAGATTGGAAGATTTGAATCTTTCATGTCCTATCATTGGAGGAAGAGAAAGGGCGAAAGGGGATCTACCATTGCTTCCACACATCCATTCAAGGTCTACAAGAGAACTCCATTCTTGGAGTTGAAAATCAGAATTATGGGCATACTCAACGGATCGACCTTGCCCAATCGTGATATTGGCTTTTTGGAGCCAAAGTAAAGCTCACATATTTGAATGCTTATCATCATGAGGATGAGCTGAAGAAACATAATGAAAAGACATAATTTGAACATGGATCAGCCAATGTTGCAAACATAATTTACTACGACAAACAATTAATGTTCACAAAGTTATATATTACCGTCTCATTATTTATGTCTTCCCCAAAAACATAAGAACAGATTGTGAACATGGATCGGCCCATGTCGCCGAGCTTCCGCATGTTTCATTCATGTCCGTTGTCATAACCATCATTGAAGCGACGCATTGTAAAACAAGTTAAACTGAAACAAATGGTGCACGAACTTATTTATTCGTATTTTGCATTCATATTGAGAAAATCATGCACAATAAACGATTTGTGATGAAATTAGCCGCACACATTATTTTTTTCAAAATTGGATACTCGACTCTAGATGTTTCAACTAAACATGAAATGTGAATTGCAAGTGTGTTAAAAGAGATTATAGGATAAAGCATGATGTATCCAAAATGTCCTGGTTTATCAACCAACACTATATGATGTAACATCATATTATCCACAAAATATATAATATATACGCTAGAGACAATTCACATAATATTAGTTATTCACAATCTAATAAATAATGTATGTCTACCATTACGCAAAAAGGAAATACACATATATCAAAAAATGTCTTCCATGGCAAGTGCTAGCAAAGCTACCACTTCTTGGTTTATAGTGTCCCTAGATACTTGACATACATCTAACCTACCTCTGTTAACTTTTACATGCACGCATGAACATTTCGCAATGCGAGATACACTCTCTAGCACTTGGACTCAAAAAATTGAAAGATTTACATTGTTACATTGGTATACACCAGTCATTTGTTTTACAGCAAGCATGTCATGAGAAAACACACAAATTTTTCAATCATCGTCACATATCGCTTCCTCAAGACCCAATATCAACACCCTATACTCAGCCTGGTGGAAGGTCATAGTGGCATTTCCGACAATTGTACCTCTTTCTACTATCTTGCTTCCGTCATGGTCGTATAATATGAACAATGAACATGCTAGATTTTTGGAGGTATTCGACACTCCATGAATTTCCAATCTCCAAATGCAACCATGCTTACCTTTACAATGAAAAAAATATATATCGTAAGAAAACATTAAAAAAATTTGAATGAACACTTCTAATTTGACTTTTCAATACGAACATCTATAATTTAACATATGAAAAGGCCCTAAAACATTTGCTCCCGAGTCCGTTCATTAATAACGATTTCTTATTAAAGAGTCAATGGAGTTAGTACTTTGTCTACTAAAACTAAAACTAACTTACAATACTAAAACTTCGTATTTCATATGTTAGACTAAAGTGCAAATAAATTTTGGAATATATTAGAATCGTAATCATGAGTTTGGTTCCATTCCACTCATTTTTTGAATAGATAACTTTATATTGCTAACATATAATTAATACAAACACAATTTACATTTTTTTAAGATATGTTTTCCGATAATTACGAGTTTATAAATGTAATGGGTAATATTAAATTTTAATAAATGACTTAATAAATTGATTAGTATATTATGAATAGATAGATTTCAGTCTATTTGCAATATCAATATCTATAAACATTTGATTAATTATAGTATTGCGAACGACATTCCAATAATTGTTATAGCCTATAGTATTGCAAATGACATTCTAATAATTGTTATAGTTTATTCACTAAATAACCATTGTAATGTATATCTAGTATTTAAATTACATACTTCAATGAGTACTCGAGTTCTCTAGAATTAATTCATTTTCAAAAAATATTGGTTTTTATATTATGTATATTAAGTTGGCTACATGTGCATCTGTATATGAGTTGAACTCATAAAACAACACTCTTTACACATAAATAAACGATGGGAAATGATAATTACACCAATACAATCCTAAATTGGACAAATGATGATAATCCCATACTTAGTGAATTAGAAAATCGTTACCATTACACATTTCCTACCAAAATATAATTTTAACATAAATGAATTTTAATAATCTAAACTTGCTATACAAATATCTAAACATTAGTAATTTTAAAACTATAATCCATAGAAACACGTATTAATACTAAGGAAAACATATTTAATCAAGAATATATTCAAACAACAAAACAAAATATATTTATGTTGGTGTGAATCAACATCCGACAAAAAATTAAATATTTATATAGGTTTTTCTCAAACACATCATAAGTTTTTTAGAACAAAACATAAAAACCGTAACTATTTTTTTTTTTTAGCGAAACTTGGAGATGTTTCCATGTGTAATTTTTTTGTCTATCGCCGTTTATGACCGGAACTCCCATCTTTCTCAGCTTATGTGGAGGCTCGTACTTCTGGGCATCCTCCATCGTGTCATACGCTAGACCATATCCTCGCGAATGCGGCCCTATAGTGCGGAACTTAGATAAATAAATAATAGAAGTTTTCGGAAAATTAAGTCGGCGTTAACCATCACTTGCAATTTCCCGTTTGGGTGGCTTAGACTATTGATAATAGTCTATATAGACCACAAATGTGGACCTCTAAAACATTCCTCCTTTTGGAATTTGGGATTTGTTAACGTTATTCCTACGGGATTCCTAGGAACTAATGTAAAAAAATACAAACTGAATACAACAACACACATGCAAACAAAAATATACAATTAACATTAGTATGGTACATGTCAAATCAAATATACGTCATCCAATATGATAAAATAATCACAACATCAGAAAACTCATATCCATGACAAATTCAAGTATCGATAAATGCCAACAGCTATACTTCACTCAAGAACCACCCTCCCATAATATCACAACCGTCCATTGCAAAAGGGATGGTTGTGATATTACTGAGAGGGTGCATTTCTAAGTGGAATTTTGGTAGAAACTTTAAAAACCTCTTCTCGATAAGATACCACCCATCTATCGATGCGGAATCCTAAGGGGCAAGCCCCTTCATCACGTAACGATAGTTGGGCGTATCGATGTGGCATCCTAAGGGCAAGCCCCTTCAACACACATTGATTCATGTCTTTGCAGAGGAACTTTCCCCCATATGCCAAATTGAGAGTCAAAGTATGATATCACATAATTTTTATAGCTTCAACTTTCATTAAACATTCACAACATTACAATTACCAATATTTAACAACTAATAACAAATATATATATATATATATATATATATATATATATATATATATAATATATATATACAAATGATCTCCACATTCGCAATATTTACAACTATAATGCATCCAAGAAATCAAACTTTTCCTAATGTATTTAATTTAAAACAGCTAAGAGCAATGAAATCACAACTAACAGCTCGAAGATCACATGCATATTTAACCAATACCAACATAATATCAACATAATTAACTAGTCTCATACCAGTGATTAATAAACGCAAATTGTAGAAATTACCAATCCTCTATCATTTATTAACAAACACGTGAATACAATAATATCGCAATAATAAACTAATCCATGAAAAATTCAAGTATCGATAAATGCCAACGGCTATCCTTCACCCAAGAACCACCCTCCCATAATATCACAACCGTCCATTGCAAAAGGGACGGTTGTGATATTACGAGAGGGTGCATTTCTGAGTGGAAGGTTAGCAAGTGACTTTAAAAACCTCTGCTCAGCACAGTCTACCGCCCATCTATCGATGTGGAATCCTAAGGGGCAAGCCCCTTCATCACGCAATGATAGTTGGGCGTATCGATGTGGCATCCTAAGGGGCAAGCCCCTTTAGCATGCACCAATTCTGTCTTTACAGAGGCACTTGCCCCCATATGCCAAATTGAGAGTCAAAGTATGATATCACATAATTTTTATAGCTTCAACTTTCATTAAACATTCACAACATTACAATTACCAATATTTAACAACTAATAACAAATATATATATACAAATGAGTTCCACATTCGCAATATTTACAACTATAATGCATCCAAGAAATCAAACTTTTCCTAATGTATTTAATTTAAAATAGCTAAGAGCAATGAAATCACAACTAACGTACTTTCAAATATCACATGCATATTTAACAAATACTAACATAATATCAACATAATTAAATAGTCTCATACCATGATTAATAAACGTAAATTGTAGAAATTACCAAATCCTCTATCATTTATTAACAAACACGTGAATACAATAATATTACAACAATAAACTAGTTCACACTATTATTTAGTGTCTATATACTAAAAAAAATATTTGAACACGCCATTCATTTTGAAAACATGCTTCCAAACAATTGTTCAATATATTTGTACTTATGATAAAGTTTCATGTTATATTTGTCCTTGTGTATATCAAACACATACATTTGTTCCTATTTACAAAGTATTAGGTATTAGATATGACATCAAATTTCTTCCTTTTCTTACAGTTTCAAATATATTAATTAATAATAATAATGAAAACTATAATTATTTTCTAAAATTTAAGGTTCAAGGTTTAGGGCTTAGGGTTTGGGGTTTAGGGTATAAAAGTTGAAATATAAATATTGAAATGAAATAATTGATCATAATAATAAACGTTATATAGAAAATGTTTTGGAAGTAGGAAACCTAACAAATGCATTCCTACTATTTGAATAAAATATAAATGATTAGAAATTGGACTTAGACACCATATTAAGCACGAGCCACCAAATCTAAATACAATGCAAATAAGTGGTTATCAAAGTTAGAAACCCTATGATGCACAAAGTTCCAAATATAAATAAATTATGAGTCCCATGTCTAATAATTGAAGCTAGAAACTTTGTTAGCCACATGACTTTGATTCTTCCACACTGAATATGAAAATGCATACGAACCTTAGGTTGAATAAGCATTTCTCATAATATGATTATCTAATATGTGATCACCTTTTTATAATTTAGGATAAGCTAATAAAGTTCACATTTCAAAAGGAAAAAATTACATATAACATATGCAATAAGTTAAATTTTATTAAATCGTCGAAAACACCATAAATATAGACATCGAGTGTTAGCATTTTTGGCATATGTCCCCATATACGAGCACCACATAATATCCCCTTATTCTCATATAATCACTTGCTAATGAATTACAAGCCAAACACACAAATAAGGGAAACTTTGCGACAATATGTAGATGTTTCCCCATTACTATATGCATCATGAACATCTTATAAATCCGTGTCAAAAAAAGAATCACTAACCTAATCACCATATTTTATAGGGCTAATATATGATAAATGTCATGGTACAAATGTACCAAATTTATACTCATGTAATGTATTATTCCTTGATCTAGCACCACTTGACACATGGCTATACAAAAACATGGAACATCTTAACCTAACTTGTGACAAAATACACATGTCACCATAAGATTTATAATTGCCTTATAAATATCGATAATGGTTGCAACATATACATCCATCAACCACACTAGGTAGGAATGTAGATTATAACAATATGAGGTTTTTGCCCACCTATCTACTTCCTACCTCTGTACGATGTCATCTTGAGTGCCATAAAGCATGGGTGTACCCACAAATCAATTACCCTAATATTACAATTGTAGATCTCTTATCGACAAACTAGAATAAACTTAAGATATTGCATGTAAGGTAATAATGATCTATAGGGATCCTTTCTCAAAACAGTATTAAATAAATGACCATTCTAGAGCTAACCCACAAAAAAATACCTAGCTCACAAAGTGATCTAGGTTTGTAAGAAAAAGTTATGTCGAAAGGAGGTTATATGTTCCTTTTATATACATTGTATGTCTTTAGGGTATCCTAGACCTAATTTAGGAGGTTATATGTTCCTTTTATATACATTGTATGTCTTTAGGGTCTCCTAGACCTAATTTAGCCTCTCTTTATCGCTATCTAGACTTGGCCTAGTACATATTTACACCTTTCTCGGGAGTTGGACCTAATTTAGCCTTCCCTTTATAGTGTATTTGGACCTTTCCTAACACCCTTACCTTTGAGAGATATCTACATTGAGTATACTTACTTTTTATACTCATTTGTATACATTACATTATAATTTTCTTTGTAGTCGTTTATTATTAGGGTTACCATGAGTAATTTTTAAAATGTTACATGTGGTCGAGATGATGGATCCAACATCCATTCACTTGAATGTAGAAACTTAAGTAAAGGTATGCACATTTCATTATGTTTAACTTCTTAAGTTATTACTTCTTTATAGTTATTTACCTAGATTTTGGTATAGTATGTCCAATTCCCAAATCACCATCTCAAATTACACTATAATGGCATGTAATGAACTTTAGGTAGAGTATATGTATACACCTTGTTTTCACTTACTAAAGATTGAAATCTGACAAGCTAGGAAAAAGGCCAACTTTCCCAATCACTTACTAAAGTTTATAAATCTGCCAAGTTTACTTTGTTTATGTAGATACGATATTATAAATTATTTACATGTGGGGTTTGGGTGTCTATTGTTTTAAGGCACACAAATTCAATTTTATTTACGCCCCTACATAACTCTAAAAGTTGAATTTCTTCAAACTTCTTCACATAGTCCCAATTGCACTCCTCACAACTCTAAAGGTTGAAATAGTTCATGTTGCACACATTCCCATTTGTACATATCCCCAATATCACATATTTATTTAGTCATACTTAGTTAGGATTTTTAAAATTATATTTCCAGAGGTTTGTGTGGATTTTTAAAATTATAATCAACAACACCAAAATAGTTTTTACACAAACCAATAATTAAATTGTGATTCAACAACACCCAACTAATTTTGATCAACACCATAAAAAGGAGTACGCTTGAACAAAAGAGTTTATGAATTGTTTGGTTATGAGAATTACCTTAAATATTGCAATCCATAAGTTTCATAATCTTATCAAACATGAATTAACATAATACTTTTCGAATCTCAAAGCCATGTGTTTTTTTCTTTCCTTTATTCAAAAATATTAAAATAGGAAAACTCTGCATGGAGTTACATTGTATACGTTTTAAGGGAGGAGGAAAACTTGTGGACATTAAAATAGAACTCAATTCTTCAATGTTAAAGTTTTAAAGTAACTATAACTGATGGTTTATAAAGGTATAATATGGGATGTCATGAAATTTAAAAGTAGTTTTTCAATTATAGTAAGAAATTAGTTTAAAATTTCATTGTTGAAAAACACAGTGTGTTTTCAACAATGATGAAAAACACACTTTGTGTTTTTCAACATTTTTCAAAATTATTTCCTCCATATAGAAAATTGTTGATAGGGAATGATACCAATAAGTGCACTATTGACATTATTATAGGTATTGTATTATCCATATAAAATTCTTCTTATTTGTCAAATTTATTTGTGTGGGCATTTTTATCTTTGCAAAGTTTTTTTAAAAATGATAAAGTAAAGTAGGATTAAAGCCTCGATAGCCAATAATCAAGGGTTAAATTTCAGTGCCACCAATGGTCATATTTAAAGTTTATATCTTGTTGTTGCAATATTTAAAGTGATGCAGGACAACTTTTTCTTTTCCTTAGATGTGTCAATGAACATGACGGGAACTCAGGCTCACTCGGGTCGTTTACATCCTCTCATCAGTTGGGGGGTTCACTATACTCACTCCTCGATCTCGGTCTCCCTATTAGTCGAGCCCTCACGTTAAGGGGAGAGCACTCTATCAGCTCCCTTCACTCCTTAATCTTGCTCTCCTCTCAGTTGATCCCTCACACTCAGGGAACATCACTCTACCAGCTACACTCACTCCTCAATCTTGCTCTCCATATCGAGGGAAGAGAGCTATCCATGACTTGTAGGATACTATCTTTTAAATTCTGTATTTCAATTAGACTTTAGTTAAGGTTTAGGGGTATCGCCAAATGTTGGAGAGCAATCTTAACTAGGCCTAGGAAAACCGCAGAGCTAAGCAAAATGTTCCTCTGCATCAAAAAATGATTCTGGTTATTTTAGTACTTATTAATAGGATTCTTGGTAGTTAAAGGATCTCTTATTTTTTAAACACTTAAACATTTACTCGAATGTAGGAGAAATTTTTGGGGTTTAGGCCAGGATTGGTGGTTTGTTTTGGAGGGTAACCTTTCACTTAGGAGAAAAGGTGGTTTTGAGGATCTCTGTGGGTGTTTCTCTCTGATACGGCTTTTGGCGTTTTTATTATTGGTTCTTCATAAATTGAAAACTAGATATCTTAGGTTTCGTGGGTGTTTCTGATCCAATCTTTTGAGTTCTGATTCTTTTCCTTCAGACAATTTGGAAGAAACAAAGTGATTAGCGGGCCTATGGGGACTCAATGGGAAAGAAAAAACCTCATCCTGTAATACAAACTAGTGGAATCAATGCATTTTAGAAATGATATGAACACTGGGGATTTCGAACTTACTGTAGAATGTAGAATTCCTCTGCAACGAACGTTGTCCTCTGCAACGATCTCCTCTAATGGCTCGCTGAAATAGACTCCTTCCTCCCTTCGGCTTCTTCCTCAAAAACTGCGGTCTTATTCTTTTCCCCTCGTCTCCTTATCAGGCACATTCCTCATTTCAAATGCAGGTTTGGGTATGATTTGAAGCACTCATTGGCACGGAGGGAGAGGGGGCACGCAGATTAATAATTCAAATTTTCACAGCTGGCATCTAGGTCACCATAAATATCTTCCTCCTCTAGGTTGTGTGGTCCCCATGCCTATCTTTGGCGTGACATCAGGATTTCGGGTGAATGTGGAATGGTCCATGCGTAGGGGGAGGCACCATCCATGGCGGGGAGGCACCATACATGGGTGCATTTTCAGTGGAGGGTAGCCACTATCGTTGACAACATGGTCGAACAAAGGCTACCTTTCAGCCATTTGAACATAGAGTGAATTAACTATTGTTGCTCAATTCCTACAAGGGAGAGATCGTACTAGATATTTCGCAATATCATCATCATGCAACTAAAGAGGGATAAATAACTAAAATGTTAGTTTATGGTGTTATTACACATCATTATGTGTTTTCTGTTATACCGTTCATTATGAGATCTCAGTTATTTTTAAATTTTTATCATCATTTACTATCAGTATCAGGTATGCAAGAGTGGCAGACCTAGATAGGCCAGAAATGGAGCTTAATGCAACACAATGAAATTATGTCTGTGGCGTTGTGTTTGACTCCTTTGATAGTTTTAGTGACTTTCAACTATATACATATCAATATGTATGCTTGTTTTATGAGGTGGGTTTCGGCTTGGTTGATGGTTGTTACTATTCGTTGTTGTTTTGGCCATATCAACACATCAACACTTGTCGGTTTTCCAGGGGTCTTTAATATTGTTGTGTAATTATACATGCCTTTTTTACTACACGGTGGTTGTAATAGTATTCAGTGGCTATTAAAGGATTTCATACCATTAGTCCCTTGACTGCAAGTTAATGTATATGTGAGGAAGCAGTAGCAAAGAAGGCTTGTAAAGTTTCAAGTCAAATAGGAAGTTTTTTCAGTATGCAAATTTATAAGTTATCACGTAGTCTAAACTCTTCATGTCTAAAATGTAAATCAAGGGAGATTAACGTAGTTGACTCACCCTTCTTGATTGACACTCAAAATCTTGTTTGATATTTGCATGGGCTTTGCATGCTCAAGCATGGAAGAGAGTAGCATCAGTTTCCAACCCTAAATTTGTTTGAATCGAACTCCTTGTTAACTGCAGTTGTGCTTGACATTTTAGAAGCATCAGTATTTTTAGAGGAGGAAAGGGCGAGAAAATACATGCAAAGAGGAAGTGGGGAAGTTAATAGTGGTAGTCAGTTTGAAGATAAAGGAAGAGTTATGACCAGGAATAGTGGGAGATGTCTCCCACTATCCTGAAGTACCTCTTCCACTAACAACACGATCAAAAATAGTTGACAATGAAGCCATAAAATTGAAAAGATTGTAAATTTGTGATTGCAACACCTACATATTTTCTAACCTGTATGATCCAGGGATCAACACGCTTGGGTATTCTTAGGGAAGCTACTGTAAATGTGGATGACTATTTGAATTCAAAGGAGTTAGTCTGGATTAAGCTGCCACTGAAAAAATGTAATTATGGCACAATCTTGCATGTAAGTTGTCAATTGTTAATTATAGACACCTCTTCCATAATTTGGCATTCAGACCATGAACATTTATCTCAAAATCAGCCACTACGAATTCTAAATTGTTAGAAGACTATGTTTACATTATACTTGTATATTTTGGATGGAGTCCCATGGCATATGACCACTAATTACTTGAATATGATACTTGAATATAAGGATCCGGAGATTGGATATTTTGTTTTACCTTAAAATCCAATGACAGATAATGCATCTAAAGCTGCTAGTGATTATTTCACAAACAAATACAACCAAAAGAAAATAAGAAAATAAATCTCTGTATCATTTGAGCTGATGAATTAATATCTTATTTTTATTACAGGTCAAAATACAATGCCTTACTCCAAGATCCGGCCCCAGGTCTAATTTTTTTAGTATCAAAGTCTCATTTGATGTCAAAATCTCTCTTATAAATATATGGAAAATTATACTTATACATTTAATGGCAGAGAATCAGAACGTTTGAGTAAATCTGTTAAGGAACATGTTGAGCGATTGCAATCTTCAATGATAAAGATGATGCCCAGAAGATTATCAAACGATGTATATCTATTTGCAAACATGGGTCACCGAGAAGATGATCAAACAATGTATATCTATTTGCAAATATGAATTTACTATTTGCAAACATGGGTCACCGAGAAGATTATCAAATGATGTATATATGTTATTCATACACAAGCAAC